>DWLO01001503.1:0-14778 GCA_018245335.1 Dalla quadristriga
CCCGGCCGGGGATCGAACCCGGGACCCACGGTTCGTTAGTCAGGGTCACTAACCAACGCGCCACGGAGTCGTCAAAACATGTTTTAAAAAGTGTCTTCCTTTAAAATATTTAAGCAAAACATTTTTATGGACTGTTCTAAAAAAACGATATCCCCTACTATGAATAAATATATGTCTATCTTACCTGCCACAAGGTGGACTCAGGGCCTGAAGAAGCGAGAATGAACTGGTGACAGAACATGTATACCCACGGTTGGCACCGGGCGGTACTACCGCTGCAACAATTTCGGCGGTGGAATATATTTTTTTTAACAATTACAAGTATGTTCCGCTCGGAAACGTGTGGATGCCGGTTACACTTGTACAAGAGGCTACCACCTCAGTCCTTAGGGAGTGCAAAGCGTCTGTGACCAGCTTCGAAAAGGATAAATACTAACGATTCCTAACTGAACGGTTACTAATTTTACTAACAGGACTAATTTGCACTTACAGTCCTAATTCCGACAGTCCGATTGCTAATGAATACTATTCTGTATATTCTGTCCTGGTGTACAATAAAGTGTGTTTGTATAGTATTGGATTGTATTGTACTAACCAACTAATATTCCTATTAACACCTAACACTAACAGGACTGACTGACTTAATAAAAATCCCTCGCACAGTCTTATTCGAGGTTTTTCACATATCGTCCGGTGCGAAAACACATTACAATAAAACAGAGCCATGTTACGCTGTGTCAACAATGACGGCGAATTTCGTTGTAATTTCAATTTGAAATCATAGATGACGTTAACAGAAGCCTGTGTGTCTGCGTTACTCAATTCGAGCCCATGTCTAATTAGGCCTGTATATCATTAAGAGTGCGATATGTCCACGGGCGCAGTGGATGGTGGGACTCCATGCCCGTTTGCTATTTTCATATCATTAAAAAAATAGAAAGAATCTGAAACAGTAATTACAAATAATTTCAATAAATGTTATGCATTAGTAGATCTTATTAAGTCAGTAATCTGTGAGTATGTTATGAAAATCAAAATAATCAAATAAGAAAATCTA
The DNA here is from genome assembly GCA_018245335.1 of Dalla quadristriga. NCBI lineage: Eukaryota > Metazoa > Arthropoda > Insecta > Lepidoptera > Hesperiidae > Dalla > Dalla quadristriga. Next base: position 1,058 of record DWLO01001503.1, read on the forward strand.
AAGTATTTACCCGACAAAAAAATTAAATAAAATCTCACCCGTCTAGTCGCTATTCTGTAGAGCAAAGGTTTAATAGCTTGTTTGTAAGATGTGCACGTAAAAGCCACTATCCAGATTGAAATGAAACTTTCGTAACTTGTACAAGAATAACAATATGTTGTGTAGTACCCAGATAACTAAATCTTACGAGCCTGGGAAGTTGGCGAGGTAGATTTTAGGTGCAGTTAAATGATTCATTCCATTCTATGGAGTAGGTATTATATTCATTAAAATATTTATAACTATAGATACGTATTAGGTGAGAACATTGGTATTTTGATATCAAGCCCACATGCCGTGTGATGTGAAGCGATGGCTGGTCAAATGGTCCACACGTCTTTAGGGACAGGTGAAGATCTTCTTGAACAAGTCTTGTAGCAGGAGTCATATCTTCTATTAAATATGATTCTGGCCTCAGGTGGATACTGAACAAATACTTGCCACAATCACGCAATTTCCAGTAAAGAGGGGCACAAGCCGCCCTTCGACAAGGTGAACTGACGACCTGAAGAAAACAGCGAGAAACCGCTGAGTTCAGAGTCGGAGTCGGAGGGGTGTCGATAAAGAGAGGCGTCCAGCAGTAAACCTCTAAATTCTCGATGTATGGACGAGTTGCCACAATCATTCTTCAAAGAAAAAGTATCTGACTTGTTTCATGCAGGGATCGAAGTAATCATCATGTGGTAAGTCCAAAGCGGACAACGCTGCCCCAAAGTAGTGCCTTGTAAAATGCAGCGCATCATTTGGACGTAAAAGAAGCAAGGCTTGCAGATAATCACGGATAGTGGCGGTTAGTTCCCCGTTCTCACTTACGTATCTGGCACCTTCTGATGATCGAGCGCTCTACAACAAATTAATATAGCTTCAATCATTCAAAAATTCTCAACATAATCTTTTGTCAATTGTCCACATAGATCAGTAGTTGTTTTTCCCGATGATAAATAAAATTAATAAGATATTTACAGTAATAAGGTTATATATAAGGCAATAATAAATTTACAATAATAATAATTGTGATTTTATTAAGTACCTTAAAATCTAAGTAATCCGACATCAATTGTAAGTCGCTTCGCCATTTCTCGCGTAGTGGTTCGTGCTGTTCTATTTCATCTTTTTCAGGAACGATTCGCAGTAGGGGGTTTATATGAAAAATGTAACTGTTGTCCACCCATTCATGGCTAATCATATAGCCTATAAAACAAATGTAGCCTGTATAATATCAACATTAATGGAAAAGTAAAGGTACATCTTACTGATATTATATATGCGAAACCTTTTTGTTTGTCTGTTGGATACGTCTGTATGGCTGAACCATACAACCAATAGAATTTGGTAGAGAGGTAGTTTTGAGTCATGGAGATATACAATATATAGGATAGGTTATGGGATTCTTTTGAACCCGAATAAATATACAGATCCCGAAGGAATTAAAACATCATAAATTTTACGCGGACTAAAGCAGTTTAAGTTAATTACAGCTAGTAATTAATAAATTGGCTTCTTGGACGCCTTCATTAAAACTTAATTTTTGTAAAACCATTTTTGATTAACTTCCCAGACAAATCCAGTGTTGACGAAAAAAGTGCTGTGACTGTAACATTAACACACGCGCACCCTCGAACAAAAAGTTATGTATCATCAGAATGTAAAAAGCAAAAAACTTTTATGTCACCGCAAAGGATAAAAAGGTAGAAATAAAAGTCGCTCGTGAGAATAATGGCTGCGACGCTTTAAAGCTTTTAATTAAAATACACGAGTAGTGTAAGCACTATACTTACCTCTAAGAGTGAGGACCGTCATTGTTTGATGAATGAATCCGGAAGGCTCTAGAATATGCCGCTCAACTTTTACAACGAACATCGGCCTCCCATTCACAATAGCCTGGCTGACGCCATGACAAACCTGCATATAAAAGGCACCGGCAATTAAGTTTTTCGCGAATCAATCACTTGGAATATAGAACTGCTTACAGCTGCAGCTGTATTTCATATTGGACACGTAAACGTATATGCAAAAATATGTATTGATTAACGCATTTTTAACACTTACATTCAGATATTAAATTCATAATTCGTTATAAAAAAATCATTAACAAATCTATTTAATGATAGGTCCCTACGAAAGGAATGTTGAACTTACGTAAATACTTTCACAAATAGTGCCATCCATAAGTACGGTGTCAGTCTTGAGGTTACCTCTATATCTGCTGAGCCCAAAATACCGCAAAAGAACGACGTTTGCACCTTCCAGTAAAAAGTTATGGGAGGCTTCGAAAGAATGGTAAAATCGCTTTACGAAATGACGATCCCCACAAATTCGGGTAACTTTATTGTAATAGCCGCTTTCACAGATTGTCATGTAACTCCGTTGCTCCTTAGTAATGTTCTTCTTTGATATGTGTCTGCAAAATATGTCGAGGGCTTTGAAGTGATACAGTGTTATGTTTTGTGAACGTTTATCACATGGCAAGTTTCCAATTACTTTTGTCGTGTGTAAAATTTACAATTTTTTAATTCTTGTAAACAAACTGTATAAATGTAGTGGGATGTGTTTGATTGGCCCCGAATCTTTAGTTACATTTTCTAGAAGAAAAACATGGTCAACTTAACCTAACCATGGCGTATCGACATGACGTGTAGTCAAAATACAGAGAGTTTTACGTTGAGGAAGTCGCGGGTACAGCCAGCTATTAATATAACTGTTACTTACTCAGTCCTATTTTCTTCTAAGGTGTGAAGATGAGAATCCAAAATGCTTACAAGCTTAGAACCTGTTTTAGCGCCTTCTTTAGAGGAATGCGACACAATTTGGATAAGAAACTTATCTTTGTCCTCGCCAAGAGTTTCCACGCTGATGCTTATACCTTACAAAGTTTTTATAGTTAAAAAATTGCAAAATATACCATAATTATCTATTATTGCAAACTTTTTTTAACATATATTTAAATACCTCCAACAGCACTGCAACAGTCTAAAGATGGTCTTCGAACTTTTTTATGATATTCGGGTGCTTTCACGTCATGAACTGCGCATACGTCTTGTTCTTCCGTTTCTTTGTTAAGACCAAGAATTTTAAACTTTTCGGCTTCTTGTCTTTCATATGATATTTTGTCATGCCTATCGTAAGCGAAATCAAAATATGTATGCCGAGGATCAATATCATGACACCAGCGATACCCGTGTTTCCCAGCTCTTACTCTTTTTAGTTTTTGGTCTTTTTGCTTGCGAGGACATGTACATGTTATTTCATTTAGCGGTTGAACATTTTTATCCAAACATGTGCATACATCTTCGTCTTTTTTTGGTATAGTGTCACAAATACAGGGTGCCTCGCAATCACAAATTATAGCACATTTACAATTTTCGGGATCACCACAAGTGCACACAGTTTTTTTAGGAAAACACTGACAATTCAGGGGATTTTCTGCAAAACATGTGCATTCTTTTTCAGTAGGGCAACTACAAATTGATTTAGAATCATCCTTTTTACAAATAGGCTCTTGACCATCTGTACTCTCACAAGTGCATGTTCTCTGCACACCGCATATACACGCATCTTCTCTACATATACATTCATTGCCCTTCATACAAGAGCAAATCTCTTTTGGTTCAGGTTCTTGGCAAAGACACGGCGGACGTGTTTCAGTCTTTTGCTCTTCACTCGCACTCTCTTCATTAATGCCCTCACTTCTGATATCTTCGATAAATTTAGGTTTGCATTCACACATACATACAGGACATGGAAATTTTCCTGGATGGCAAACACACGGCTTATTAACTTGAGCACAAGTGCATATAGGTCGGGGCTTACAGTCGGGCAGGCACATACACACATTATTAGGTTTACAAATGCAGTAGGGATGTGGATCATTTTCATGACAAATACAGATATTCTCTACATTAAGACACTTGCATTCCTGTGTGGTTTTGGCACCACATTGACACGGTAATTTAGTGAAACAATCACATTTTCCCTGTTTGTCTTTCTTACAATTGCAAGAATCCGGGATTTTGGCTGCAGGGTTCATTTGAGGAATGCCATCTATTAAAACTACGCTAGCTGTAATATCTTCAGTTTGTTTAGGTTTACTGCAATCAGGGAAGAAAAAGAAATGGAAATCATTTTCCTCGTCTTCAGTGGTAGTTTTAGGTGCAGTTTCTTCATCGTGTGTTTTAATTTCAACAGCTGTATCGTTTGTCGGTTTTTGTGATTTCACACTCTCTTCACTCCCGGTACAAGACCAGTCGGACTCTGAAGATTCCTCACCAATACCTCCTGCCTGATGACAACAGCTGATAACTAATGTCTCACTAAAGCATATTTGCTTCTTCACTTGATCATCTATTCAAAAATAAAATAATTTATTAGTTCTTATATTAGTATTTAAATTAGGAGATTCGTTTACACGGGCGATTATTTTGAAAGAAATTCAAATGGCATAAGGCACAATAAGTCTTTAGCGATAACTGGAATAAGACCATATGGTAATGATATGGATCGGATTTGAACAGGGAGGAAAAGGGGATGCTAAAAAACCTCCGCGGATGGAAGTTAGTGACATAACTTTATGAGCGCTTCCGTATCTTCATATTTCTCAAAGTTGTTTATACTTTTATTAAAATCATGATAAAATTAATGTTAACGCTATGGATGGTTGAATCAGTTTTTTTTTATACTAATAAGATACAGCTCCACCCATCCGCTGCTGCCCATGACATTTGTGACAAACCTCGAACAATCCGTTAAAGGAACTGGGGATGTTAGTCCAGTTAGTCTAAGATGTTAATAGGAATGTTAGTTGGTCAGTATTTGTTAGTATAAGGACTATGGCAGAAAGGACTCTTAGGGACTGTAAGTCCCGTTAGTCGGTGTTAGTGATCGTCCGGTTAGTAGTGGTTAGTATTAGTCCTGTTCGAAGCCAGCCACAGATGCGTTGCTACCCTTGAGGACGAAGGTATCGCCTCTTGTATAAGTATAGCCGGCACTCACACCTTTCCGAATTCTGTATGTTGTGTTTCTACACAATTGTTGAAAAACAATAATTTCACGACAGAAATGGGTGTGGCGGTGATAGCCTATGGTATTTTACAAGCTATGCGGGACGCGAGACTCAAATTAGATTTTTTTTCTATCTCTTAACCGCAGGTGCAGACTAAAGTGCTGAAGAGCAGTGACAAATAATAATTCAAGGCTTCTAACCAGCTGAATGAATTATACGACATTATACATAGTGAAGCTTAACGACATACCGACCCATAACCAATGTCCATAACCCAGAAGACAGAGAGGTCACGCTACAAACTAATCTCAATAAGAATGGCAAAATATTATAAAACAAACTCACCTATCTCGAATGGAAATTGTTTAGATAAATCTATAAGTGAAACATATGAATCTACTGACATGATTTTAATGGATATTTTTGTAAATTTTGTAAATAAAATGTATAATCCATAAAATTGGTAGGTATGTCAATTTTGCAACGTCAACAAAATTATTTTCTTTTTTTAGTTAGGTATCTATGAAAATTATCTATAAACCAAAAAAAGTAAAATGCAACGCCGCCGGGAAACTGTATGCCGTGTTTATATAATCAAAGTGGAAAGATGGTTTAGTTTAACCGCGGATCCAAAGAGTATAATAATCTTACCGATAAATAAATCTTGTCTTACCAATAAACAAAATTGGAGTGTCGGTCTGTAACTGTAATATTAAAGTTAAGGTCAGTAATTAAATGGCATATGCTATTTATATGACATCTAAAACATAATTCACAGTTATTATAATTATTGTTTGTCTGCCTGACTGTCTACGTTTTTTTTCGCGAATTTTATCCTCCGATATGTACCCCTTTTCACCGTTTAATATTTTTTGTATTTCGAGATTACACGAGGGCGAAATCGCTAACTCTCCCCATTACTTAATATGCGCGGATCGGTTGATACGATATCGCATCATAACTGTCGCATCGAAGAATAGTGAACAATTCAGTTTATATCCAATGTAAAAAAATTGCGAGGCTGACTACAAGCATTAACCATGAAATTAGTAAGTAGTACCGGGAATTGATATGCGGTGACGGCAGAACAGAATACAAGTATTGGCATCACCTCTCCTCTTCCGTGAGTGTCGTAGGAGGCAACTAAGAGAATATGACGGAGAACGAGCAGCGGCGTCCTCTGTACAGCCACTATAATCTACTGCAATCACCAATCCGCCAGCCCAGCGTGGTGATTATGGGCAAATTCTTCTATTTTTGGGTCTTTAGTTCAGCACTGGACTACTATAGGCTGTTAATGTTGATGTTGATGATGCCGGGCAATTAGATAAATGGTCTAGCTAGACCGGTAAAATTGGCTTCAGAGCATTCGCGTGGAGAATAGAATACGCTCAAGGGGTCCATGGAAGCGTGGAAAGGGCGGTAATAGAAACGGTAACAACATCTATACGGTGAAAAGAAAAGCTTATGGGGAGAATAGATTTGACTGTCTAGGGTAACCGAAACTGTTACACAATTTATAAGAAAAATATATTTAAGACACATTTTGAAAGACTACAAACAATGTAGGTAAATACAACACAAAAAGAAAAAAAAATTATGAATCAGTTTGTGTGCAAGTTGAATAAGTTGAAAAAAATAAAGACAGTTTTAAATTGTTGTGCTATTCACCCCATTTTATGTACTTATACTACTTATTACTTACATGGCATTAACAGTGTAGAGCCGGCTTAAAGACCCGACGTTCCTTTTGTATTGTCTTAAAACATAAAAGTATTTTGTATTTAATCTCGCAAAATATTCTTATTTGATTCATAATTCTGGTAATATATTCCAATTAAATAAACTTTAAGCTGCGCTACAACTAAAATTTGGAAATATTGATATATAATATTGAATAATATTTATGAAACATAAAACATTATAGCAGATGTCAGTGTTAACCAATCTGCGTCAAACAGAGCGATCGAACGAACGAATTGACAGATGATGTGGCCTAACGTCTTGTGGATTTTTATGAATTTATTCTAATACTACTGAATTAAAACTCAATAAGATGCAAAATGTTTGTGTTTAAGATAATACTTATTAGTTTATTTATTTCATTGTATCAGTGTAGATTTCCTGATAAAGTGTTTTGTGTTAACCAAGAATGTAGCGGTAAGTTATCTCAAGTCAGATACACTTCAATCTGTCTCGAATCGACGAATAATAAACATAATGTATTTCTTTATTTTCAGGACCTATATCTAAAGCTAAAACCCTCTTAAATTATAATAGTGCCGACCAAGACTTAATTTCATTTCGTGGAAATTCAGACGCGATAGTGTATATGAAATCAGCTGGTACCAATCCAGACTTGTGATACGTTGATATAAATGGTACAGTCGGACTAGTGAATGTTAAGTTTTTGAGAGAGTATAAAGTATTCGAAAAGAGCCCTAAGTTTGTTGTACCTTTTGAACTGAAAAAGTCTCAAGAAGTTCAACCAGACAAAGTGCAGCAGGCACACGAAGTTTTTGAAGGGACTACAATATTACCTACTGAAGAGACAACTCCGCCATCCCAAGCCAGCTCAACTACACCCTTACCCACTGAACCATTTGAAGTTTCCAGTCCATCATTAGAAACATTTAAACCGGTGGACCCACCCCAAAACTTCAATGAAAATAGTGTGCAAAATGATCTTAATGCCATAAATAATAATGAAATTCTACCAACCCAAAACAATATTGACTCACTAGCACCAACCAGTTCTGGGGAACAGCAGACTGTTAGTCAAGAAGATACGATTAATTCAAATATAAAGACTGATATTCCGTCATTGTCAACTACAGAAAATCCTGCAGTAAACACTAAAATTAGTACATCAAGCGAACAGCTATCAAATATTGGACAAGAAAATCCAGAGCTTCCAAAACCTTTAAATCCAGAATTCCTTCCTTCACCTCAACCCCTTGTAGCTGGTAGTAATGAAACCTTCATATCATCAGAAAATTTAGCAGAAATACCTGATAAAACTGTTTATTTACCACAAAATACTCAAAATCCTGAAACAATGAATAGCAATGAACCAAATGTTTCAATTCCCTCTAATTCAGTTAATAATATAGAGAGTAATACAGAGCCACAGCCCGGGGCACCAATTGAGACAACCATGCCTAATCAACAGTATTATGTAACTCCTCCACCAAAAAATGAAAACATACAAATACCACAAGTGCCTGAACACACTTTACCAATACAACACGAAAATTATTTATTAAATAACTTAAATCATGGTGATCCGAATACTTTGCAGAACAATATTCCAGTCGCTGGCCCAGCAACCTCACAAGTAGTAGATACAACTCCTGGTACGTTTGTTGATACCCAAAGTGTTTCTTCTACAACTCCCGGTACATTTGTTGACACCCAAAGTGTTTCTTCTACAACTGAGAATGTGCCTGTTAATAATGTTCCAATAATTAATATAAATAGCGTTAATGCTGCTACAGAAACAGTATACTGGCCCAGTACCACAGAGACTGCACCAATAAATAGCAACGAAAATGTACCATCTTCTACACAAAACCAAATAGAAAACTTACCAGCATCTTTAGATATGACTACACCAAACCCACTACCTAATCAGGTCAGTTCAACGATAGAAGTGTATGAAGAAGTATCTCAATCCACTCCCAATGAAAGTCCTGAAACACTACCTCCTGCTGAGTCTACTATGTCTACTTGGGATGAAGAATATAGCACTACTGAAGATCCAACAAGTCAAGAAGAGAATGGAAAGAGTATCCTATCAGACATGTATTCAACTTTAGCAGATATGTGGCCCTCAACCACAGAAGCTCCACCACCAGAAGCAATATTCAATTCTGACTACACACTTGAGGATAAACCTGCAGATGCTGCAACTAATGAAGGGTTTTCATTTATATCATATATCATAGCTAGTTACAAGTCAGTTATGGGGTCTCGAGAAGAATCCAGGGCCTTGTTTGCTACACCTGGTAAGTGTGTAACCCTTTCAAAATACTCATAACAAAATACATTTATAAATTACACTCACACCCCTGCACTGGGATTCCCTTAAACCAACATAATTTAACGCCCAAGACCCGAGTGCAAACATTTAACTGTCAAATAAATGTCTGCCTCTGCTGGGGATCGAACCCAGAACCAACAGCTTGTCAGTCATGGTCACTAACCAACGAGCCATAGAGTCGTCATCTTACAATCTTTTACATATAACATGATTTGTATATATGGCCACCCAACTGTAACAACATTGTTGTGTTGGTTAAAATAAGTTGACAAATATATCATAATGAATTACATACTATTGTAATGTCAGTGTAATTCTATTTATCATTGATTTTGCAATATCTTGCATATCAATAGATAATGGAGGCATATCTTGTTTGATACCTCATCTCATATTGCTCAAGAATGGAATGCTCAAGCATATAAAAATCATATTTAGGTACAGTAAATAAATTTATATAATAAGCCTTTATTGCGACACTTGTTATGAACGAAATTGATAATGAATCATAAAATTATTAGAATAATGGAAGTTCTATTTAATTCTAATTCATTTTAATCCCACATTGTAAACAATAACATAACTAAAATTCATATGGATAAGAATTTTCTGACTTCACTTCTATTGAAGGTACTTAAACTTTATTTATTTATGACATTTGCAGTAAAATATCGCCTTCTTTAATAATTATGAGATCATCTATTCTTTGGTTCTCTCATTTATAATAATAATAATCTCCTGTACTGATATTCATTTTCAGGTGAGACTTGCTACGCAGATGAGTATTGTGATGGTGAAAGTACAGAAAATAAAAACCGTCTACTTACCTTCCTGGTGACAACAGCCATATCGGTTCTCCTCTTTACCTTAGGATACTACTATATTGACAATAGACGACAAGACAGTAGACTTATTGGTACTATCAATAGCTTGCAAAGGGATTTGCTATTTAGCACGAAGGTAATAAACTATACCTTTTCTAATGTTTTTGTCAATACTTAATTTGTTGAGGTGTTACCAAAGTTGTATATATTTTTTAGTTTAGTTAAAAGCTGTGTTTATGTGAAGCTCTGGTTACTATACGTAATTGCCACTATCTGGATAAAGATCCAACATGCTAACCAATACAAACCAAACCAGGAGCGTTATGATGAATTAGTGGTCTAACTATCAAGTGGTGTCTCGACTGATTTCAAGTTTTTCCGTTAGCCTGCTCTCAATTTCAATAATAAATACTTCATCTATTTAAACTTACAAATGTGTAACTTTTGTTACTCGCAGGAATGTGAGATCCTAAAAGAGGAACTATCAACGACTAAAAACAAACTCGCTGGTATAGAAGATAGTTCATTTGGAATGGACGATATGGTACAATCACTGGTTCAGGAAATCAAAGAATTAAAAACCCAAAATGAACGGTTATTGAACTCCTTGGACGACAATGAGAAGTTGCTAAGAGTATCAGAGAACACGGCTAGTGAACTGCAGAATACTTTGAGTGAAGTGGATAAAACTCTTAGTGAGCTCTTGGCCGAGAGAGCTAACACTGAAGAGCAGATTGCTGAGTTGAATGGTAAGTGCATTTTTGTGTTCGGTAGTGCTAACTTACATACTTAGCTTAATTCCTAGAAGTGGAGCTGGAAATAATATTTAGCAAGACTATTGACAACAGCCGAAATCGTCACATTTTATAATAAAAATTGCGTGCGAAAATTAATTTTCTATTGTATCTAAAATTCCAGAAACCAATGAGTTATAAATGTAATAATATAAAATAAATAAAATAATAGCTTTAGAGTGAAAGTGAATGCATACTTACATAATAAGAATTTATTTCAATTATTCTTTTTATTAATGTATGACACATTTATAAAAATGTATTAAAAAATATTAATGATTCTAGGTAAAGTGCAAGCATTTGAAGAGGAGTTAATTTCACTAAGCAGAGATAGAGATAATTTCCAACTGAAATATGTGTCAGCGGAATCAGCATTTGAGGAAACGAAAAAGCAGAAGAAATTGTTAACGGAACTCAATCAAAAACTAAGTGAAGCCAACAATACCATTGAGTTACAGAAGCATGAAATAGTTGCACTAAAGGTATTGTAATGTATTGTTTTTAAAATGTAACTAAATAAACTGAACCGATTTTGATCAAATTTTCAGGTATTATTGTTTTATCTTAATATATCAAACGATTTTTTAGTTGTTGCCCTTAGCGTCTGTACCCCATGGGTCTCTTTCACGCGGAGCAAGTCGCGAGTTAAAAGTAAAAGAGAGTTACCATTATCTTCGTCCTCGTAATATCCCCAAAACAAATTTGAAATTTGCAATGATAGCCTCTTTTACTTGTACTACATTCTTACAATAGAATTACTCTTTATTGTACACCAAAACGAAAATTTAGATACAAACTATAATACCTAGGCATCGAGATAGTAAAAATTTTTTATTGGAAATTTTGGCTCCCAGTATAAATACAATAATGTTGTTTGTATGAAAAAAAAATAAACAAAAAACACGTGAAACTTCAGATATAATTTGCTAGTCACAATAATACTTATATTTTGCATACTTATTCGATTCCAGGATGTTGTCAAAGAATTAAAGAGTGGTGCACCATCTGATGTAGATGTTAAATCTCTGATCGACCACACTGAAATCAAAGCTAAACTGTCTAAAGCTACCGTAGAGAAAGAAACATATATGAGCAAATATGAGGTAAGAAAATCTATTTTAGTTCATCATGCCCTAGACAGACAAACAGGCAGCAGTTGCATATTGCAAAGGTAATTACCGTTGCGTATGACATGTGCAACTCCAAGGAGAATTACAAATGCTTTGCCATTCTGAACACAAATGACACACAAATAGAATAATAATAAATAACAAACACTTTCACACTCACACCCCCGCACTAGAATTCCCTGCGTTGTGGGTGGTGGTGATACACACAGAAAACAACACAATTGAACGTCCAAGACTCGAGAAACATATATGCCAAATAAATTTCTGTCGGCCGTTGCTCAAACCCTAGACCCACAGCTCGTCAGTCAGGATCTCTAACCAACGCGCCACGGAGTCTTCTTAGTGGAATCTGAGCCATGTAAGCTAATTTTGTGTAACGTAACATATATTTGATGTACATACCTTCTTCGTGTACGTAATGTACAGTGGTGTATGTATCTTATTAGTACTATTACAACTGTATCTTTAATATTTCTACGTAAATTTTATGTTTGAACCTTATATTAAAGCAAATTGGTAGATACGGTACACTCATACATCGCGTGACAGATAAATGGGCTATATGCAAATACACGTAAACCTGCACCCATACAATTACAATTCTTGTATTGTACACATTTAATAACCTACAACAAGGATAGTGAGACATACTCAATATGAATTCCGCTATGTTGTCGTATCGCGTGCAAACAAGACTATGCTTCGTGAGGGACTAAACGAAACCTGTGACCTTGCTCATAGGTTTTGAAATCACACGCGATAGGCAGGTAAAGAATCTTTCTTTTTTTAATTAATCTTTGGATTTAACCCTACAGTTGGAACATAATGAAAGGGTCCGCCTAGCGGAAGAGCTAGCGGATACGAAGGAATCGTTCCAAACGACCGCTCAGCAGGCCACCGAGGCTCTCACGAGACTGGAGGTGCTCGGGAAGTACTTCCAGCAACGGGAGAGCGAACTTATGAAGTAAGAACACTTATACCATTTATAGAATTACTAAATATTCACCGCGAATGGGAATCGAACCCGTGAACTTCTCCAGCTGTTCAAGAGACGCCCATTTCCAACCAGGCCACCGCGGGTTAACCCGCGGCGGTGAAATTTCCAAATCCGTTCGCCTTGCCGTGACAAAGAACTTCTATTCAAACTGTTATATTCTAAATGTAAAATCTAAATACCACTGAATGGTCAAACATGAGAAGTACTAGTGAGTTTGAAAAGAATATTCCGAATCTGTGCACTAATATAAGTAATTTAATTGTGGCAATTATCAAAAGGAAATATTCCCATATTTAGGCAGAACTGCAGACAGATGAAAATATATATTATCTTATTCCTTGTAAAATTAATCCAGGCAGGCATGTCTTTTAAATTAATCCTTTAAAAAAATGTTTGTGCAGGGAACTTAGCGCCAAAGAATCTCTGTGGCTCAGTAAACAGGGCGAATCTGCAAGTACAGTAGAGAAGATGGAAGTTTTGCAGCAAGAAGCACAGAGATACAAGTAAGTGATGGAATGAAACCAGACAATTTTAATTATGGCCATTGCGAAGTTTTTTGTACTCTAGCGTTGGTGCTTTTATAATAATCATCATTTATTGCAGACTGAGACTAGCTCCTGAACCTAATATACGTAGCAAGTGGGCAAATATTAATTTAGTTACCAAACTGCAAACTGGCAATTGATATAATAAATATATTGGCAAATCAGATAATTGTTTGGTAGAAATTACATTTGAATGTTTACTACACGTCGAATATTTCATCACGTGTGTGTGAAGTTCACTCCCGTCAATCTCGAACGGGATCTCGTCATATTATGCTTCGGGATTGATCCCGACAAATTACACGGGATCCCGCGAGATTGGGACTGCATTCCCTAGTGTGAACGCCACTT
>DWLO01001504.1:0-14778 GCA_018245335.1 Dalla quadristriga
GGCGTTATGGGTAACCGCATGGAGATATTGTTGCACAGATTAAATATATCTTTTACGGTTACCCATAACGCCGTAAATCCATAGAAAATCTCCAGTCACTCCGAATCAAAGACAATAATTCGAACGGATATCTTCTGAACGTAGGTTTAAGGTATGTGATAGGGACATGAATTTCGAATCGAGATTCTGAGTTTCGAAGATATATGTGACTGACAGCAGAACAAAAGCCATGCTTCGTTTAACTAACATCAAGGAAAACTCATGCAAATCTCGATGAAAATTAAACGACGCGAGCGTCTTTCGTTATCTTTCGTGAGGAGCGTGACAAGCAAACGGCAGGTACTGATCCGATTAAAAGCTGGCGTGTTTATAATTGGACTAGTGGACTTTTTAATTGGGCCAATTCTTATTACTTATTTATTTATTATCAATAAAGTGGCAAGAAAAGTCGTAGAAATGGCTTCTTCGAATTGTCACTCTCTTTGTGTTTCGGTCTGAACCCTCACAAGTAGCAACGAACCTGGATTGACTTGATCGTCATTTGTTACTAGTGGCTTTATTCATATTCATATATTTATTTCATTCCATGATATTTGTTACAATAGGTGGTTAAGCCTAGATATTATAGCCATCATAGATCCTGTAGGGCACAGCAAATTAGAGGAGTGGAGGACGTTTTGTTGTTTGAATGCTTTTTTATTTATTTATTATTTACAGTAAGTTACATTTATTACTCATCAGTTTAGTTTAGATTCAGTTTAATATACTTATTGTATGATAGATAGTGGTAGATTATTTTAATTATACTGTCCTAGTTTTGCTACAATTATATAAATTATTTTATTATTGTTTAATTGTTTACTTTAATAACTCTCTCTCTCTCTCCCGGATCTCTCCTCACATTTCAATAGTGTTTTTGGTTTACTGCAATAGCATAAACGAATTCATTTCGTTTCATGACAATCTTCGAGTGTGCCGCCTGTAACCTTATGACGAAATAAATAATTTCATTTCATTTCAATTAAAATACTTTTTGCGATTGTGCCAACCCTAGGTACGCGTGGCTTTTTCTTGGCGGTCGCCCTTTGGTCTCGTTTTATACAAGTTTATCAGTATCCATGCCCCATTTGTATTGTTTGGACCGGCTTAGCGCTGTCCTTGTCGTTGAGAGCTCTTTGCAAATAAAATCATCTATTTTACTACCAGCGAACTGTTTGTATAGAATTACTACAGACATTATGCCTCTGCACTCGAAAGAAGAAACAACAAGTAGCACTTTTGCAGTGAGCAGAATGCCTTTTTAATACGATTCAAAACGTCTTCTTTGAGAAATACGACGGTCTTTCCGCGTCCATCCCGGTAATTAAAAAGGGACTATACATTAAAGAAGAACTGACTGAATGGAATATTTAAAATTGAATGCTTGAACATAATCTAATCTGTATATATATTTTTATAACGATAAGAATAGCAAACGGCATGCAGTCTATCCAACCGACAAATAACAAAACCAGCGCAATGTTCATGTTTCGAGCTAGATGAACCCCATGGGGCAGATGAATTAAGTAAGTACTTCTGGTAATTCAACTGTTTGTGTGTTGATACGATATTTTGACCCAGTTGCAAGAAGCGTGGTCACGGTTCCTGTAGGATAGATCTGGGAATATTATTAGCATAGTATAATATTTACTTATCTTACAAATAAAAAAAAAAGTGTGTTTGTATGATATTAAAATTAAGGTCAATATACATGGAATACGCTATTAATATGGCACCTAAACTTAACCTAACATTATGTTTAGGTGCCATATTAATAGCGTATGTTATAGCGTCTGTCTGCCTGCGTTTTTTTGTCGCGAATAGGCTCTGAAACCACTGAACGGAATTTGCTGAAATTTTCAAGGATTGTAGAGGGTACAACTTACCGTATATTTTTTGTTTTATCTTAATATCTCAAACGGGTTTTTAGTTATCGCCCTTACCGTCTGTACACGACGAGCTCCATTTATAACAACATATCACACGTTTAAATCTTTTCTAGGTATATTTCGAAATTTCCCGCGGACAGTGTAGGAAGTACCTACTCCCTGGTATAAAATAAACCATTAAAATAGGCTTTAAATGGTAGACGTATTTTACATGTAACTAAGTTCAACATTCCACCGGTAACATAACACACGCTGCGTTATACGTGCGCTATTGAAAAGTTTATGAGAAAGCCATTATAAAGCACCAGTTGTGCCACGCGAAGTTTGCCAATTTGTCATCACTAGCCAACTTTGTTTGTCATTTGTTATCAGCTTAGAATTTTAGACGATTGCTGAAATACGTGTAAAATAAAATAACCTTTAGATGGTAACGTGCATGTAAGTACATGTAACTGATTTCAACGTTATGCCTATAACGTATTTCACGCTGTATTAAAGCGCAGGGCACACCGTGAATGAGGCTAACTTAGTTTAGGTTAGCTTACGTAGCTCCGGCATCTCTTCATACACTAATCTTATTCGCGGTGTAAACCCATGTATGAAAATATGCCCCAGCTACGTGAGATTAGCTAAACTAAGTTAGCTCCGTTCGCGGTATGGTGCGCTACTGAAAAGTTTATGTTTGTGATAAAGCCCTTATTAAACACTAGTTGTGCTGCGCGAGTTTGTTAATTTATTATCTGTAGCCAACTTAGTTTGTCATGTCATTTTAGAAGATTGCTTAAATACGTCCACTCAAAAGGCAATAATAAATAAGCTTTAGATGGTATAAGAATAGTTAAGAAAAGAAAAGAAGATGTTAGTATATGTAACTGACTTCGACGTCATGCATGTAACATCATTCACGGTGTAGCAAAGCATAGGCCACACCACGAACGAAGCTAACATAGTTTAGCTAATCTCACGTAGCTCCGATATGGTGTGCTACTGAAAAGTTAATAATATATGTTTATGTGAGATCCCTTATCACCACCGCTAGTTGGGCCACGCGAAGTTTGCCCCTTTGTCATCGATTCGGCACGAGTCATATTTTGTCATGAGAATCCAGTTCATTTTTAGTCACTTTTATGTGTTGTCCATTAATAATAATACGCTTTTAATGGTAAACTTTTTATCTTGTTTAGTCTACATTTCGCCGGTAACATGACACACACTGTATTAATACGTGCGCTATTGAAAAGTTTATGAGAAAGCCATTATATAGCACCAGTTGTGCCGCGCGAAGTTTGCCCATTTGTCATCTGTTATCATGTTGGGCTGATACTAAATTATAAGTAAACTTCGCGGATAACAATTACGTCGCGGAAAACAGATGTAGCCTCCGTAGTCCTGGCATTAAGGTTTCGTTCCGGAGATTACGACTACAAGATTGATATGTCCATGTATCTGAAGTCCGACAGCTTGTGTCATTCGGTCTCCTAAGGTGATCTACTCGGAACAAAAATTGCTTTAGTTATTGTTCTGAGGGTGATGTATAATACTTACATATTATCTCTGTTATCATGCTGCTCTGATACTAAATTATGGCTACTGATCCTTGCCTTATTCAACTGGTGTTAAGTAAACTTCGCGGACAATTAGGTCATGGAGAACAGATGTATCTTTCGTGTCCTTGTTTTAGGGTTCCTGATGGGTTCAGATTTTCCTTCAAGGAGTGATAAGATCACATTATTACCTTAGATATCACTGGCGTGTAGGATAGGATGTATAAGATGGATATCACGGGTATTATATCCTAGTGCGGGGGTGTGAGTATATAAGCTTTTGTTTATTTATTAGGGTAGATACATATCCTTGCTGCGAACCAAATAGCCTCCATAAATTTTATATTCTATTAAGATACAGGTTTCTTTTGTCTTAGAAGTTTAAGAATTGTAGTATCTGTGGAAAGGTGCTTGTGGTACTTACACGGAAAAACTTTAGACAAGTTTGTGATTGTTTAAATTTGAACTATATCAAAACCGTTCCCATTATGGTATTAAGAATGTATTCATGGTACTTACAATTGGATTTATATGGGCACTCCCTATAGACGCTCCTAACTACCTTCCACCACAGTGCCGTAAACAAGTTCTGTCACATTCATGGGCATGAAACCCATTGAGAGGAGTTTCCGCCTGTAGAGAAAGCAGTAGATTTCAATAAATTACACTAGCGCTTAAGCGACTTAAGCGCTTAAACTACATGTCTTGATATTCTAATTATATATAGAGGTTATCCATGAACTAAATATTGTGTATATCAAAACGCCTTAATGAACTACCTAGGTAATTGACTTGGCGTAATTGAAATCCGATTCGTTAAAATGTTTTTAATGAAATATTTAATAAACTAGTAAAACTCGTTAAAATTTACCTCATCCGCTATCTAACCAGAGCTAGTTAAGCGGCGTTTAATATTCGAGCATTTTAGAATCCGCTTGCGGTGAATAATTTTAGTATTGCGAAGTTAAAGCTCGAACGAGCGGTTCAGCGGAAGCTGGAGCTCGTTCTTGTATAGCGCTCATTCGAAAGTTCCTTCTTGTCAATCAATCTACGTCAGATGTATGTCAAATCAAAAGCGAATTTTGACCCCACTCCCTATATTTTCACTACTACGTACCTATACGTACAATCCCAGGATTATTAATAGGTTAGAACCGCTTAGATTTCGGAGGGACATAGGCTCCCTCTGCGTGTTCTACTGACTCTACAATGGTGAGTGCTCCCAGGAACCAGAAGATATGATGCCAACGCCACCATTGCTCCATTGCACCATTCGCCGAACACTGACGTTTCATCCACACCAACTGGATTCGTTCCGGTCCTCCACGAAACAGTTCGAGCAATCTTTCTTGCCGCGCACGCGTTATCTATGGAATGAGTTTCCGTCTGAGGTTTTCTCAGTAGACTACGACTTGGGGTTCTTCAAAAAAGGCGCAATAAGAGCTCTCCCTTAGGCTGGTGACGGTCTGCGACGGTTGACGGAACGAGGCAATGTACAATACGACAATAACGTCGTAAGCAACTTATACGAAAATGTTAAATCGAACCAAACATGTCAGAACCTACGGTCATCTTTTCGGATATAAATTTTAATTGTTATAGTAGTAGAATCGACATTCCAATAAGCTATGGTGTTTGAAAGTGTGAGTTTTACATCCATATTGCTTCTTAGATGTGTGATTCGTGGGGCCTAAATCCTCGCTATTTTGTTTGAAGAAATGCTTCCATGTTTTTTCCGTTCGCTGGTTGCACCCAATTCGATACTCGATTCATTAAAATAGTTTTTAATGCAGCGGGGAAGCTCAAACACTCGACCTTAAAATTAGCAGAGGGGCGATAAATATTCCAGCATTTTAGAATCCGCGGGCGGTGAATAATTTTGGCTTTGCGAAGTTAAGGCTCGAACGATCGTTTCAGCGCTTGAAGCTGCATTGCATTCGTATCTAAAAGCGGCAGCGCTAGTCCGAAAGTTCCCCCATCCTTCTTGCTTGTCAGTCAATCTTCGTGAATTTAACAGCGAATTTTGGCTTTTGTGCGCTTACACAACTACTGCAGAATTTGGACTACTTTGAAATGGTTTGAATAAGAATGGAGTGTAGTTGCATTCATTATAATGTTAATAACTCTGCGATTCTATCAGAAAGATCCAGCAGTGTCCAACACTAATTCTATCTTCTATCTCATTCTATCTACTATCGCAGACTACTATCGCAGACTACTATCGCTCTACATACGCTAGCGTTCGTCAACTGACCATACCTGCTCAGCCTTTGAGTCAAAGGTTAGATTCTTGGGAATTTATTAATGTTGATAATTCATACTAACTAGATTAACTTATACCCTTGACTATTATCTATTCTGTGCTTGTTTTTTATGGAGTAGTACTTTATTTACTTTAAACAATGAAAATATTTAAATTAGATTAGATAAAAACAGTCAATTAAAAAAAAAGTATAAAAATCCGTACAAAGTTCTGTGCTTTTACTTACATTCTTTTCCCTACGGTTCTACCTCTTCACTCACACTTACTGGCCTAATTTACGCTGTATTTTTTCAATGGACAGCAACACCAAACAACAACTTATACTGAATGAAATG
Organism: Dalla quadristriga; assembly: GCA_018245335.1. Classification (NCBI taxonomy): domain Eukaryota; kingdom Metazoa; phylum Arthropoda; class Insecta; order Lepidoptera; family Hesperiidae; genus Dalla; species Dalla quadristriga. Next base: position 6,071 of record DWLO01001504.1, read on the forward strand.
AATGAATGAAAAACACTATATTTATACAAGAGGCGGGTTTTAAGCTAGAACAGCATTATCTGCCAACCAACCTATGGTTAAGTGGAGCGGACGATGTACGCTAGTCAAATGGAGACTGAAAAACGTAAAACGAAAAATTATTTAAAAGGATAACGTAGAGTTATGAATATGACAGTTTATAGCTATATAAATATATATATTAAGTATACAATACTATTAATAAATAGATTAATACTCGTATAATTGAGCGGCAGTGGTCGCTTGATGTATGCCCATTTGATAACAAAACGTTGAGAGTTTGGAAAATTTTCTTTGTAAAAAGAAGGAAGTACGAAACTCCAAAACAATGAAGCAATTATTTTCTCATGAACATTTATCGTTTTGTCAAGGAAACAGATTCAATATGCCGATACTGGAAGTCCGATTAAATTGTGTGTATAATTGGACGCCGAACTGGACTGCATAGGGCAGACAGTTTAGAGAATTTAGCACTGTGGAGCAAAAAGTGTAAATGGACGGAACGTCCGCAATTTACGGAGGTCCGAGATACTCGTAACTTGTGTGGTGTTAGGCGACGTTCGGACCAAACATTCGGGATGCCGCGCCGGCGCCGCCATCATAGCAGGCGTTACACTGACTGTATACGTAATCAAATGTTTGTCTTATCCCTCACTACGTCAATGTAATATTCAAACATTTTTTTCCCTGAATTCCACAGTAAACCTGATTGCCGGATGTCTTAAGGATGATGTCGCGTTGGCGGAAATCTGTCATTGTTATTACTATGAGCCGGGATGAAGTGAATGCAATGCTGCTATGCTATTACCTACTGATTATTTGGTACACAGCTGATAGTAATAATTGGTTTCTGGAATCTGATGCTTGCTGATGCTGGCATCATCGAAGGTACCTACTCTATTTAGGCACGCTCGTTCAGCGCTCATAATTAGCCGCATGCCGTGAAAGCATAAAGAGGATTTTCTTTGGTCACACTAACTATTCTTTCGCCGCTTATTGTGAACGCAAAATGGCACGCATACTAAGGCTCCGAGCCTGCTCTGATTTGGACCTAAACCTTTTGGTCTGAACTGCGCCTTAGCAAACGTGCGGACGCGCGCAGCTATCCATAATCACCTCAGAGGGACCATCCGCAACTTCAGTAATCGATGCACTCAATTATTCTCCAGTGAACGAAAGCGAGAAACACAGACCGGCAATATTCTTTCCTTCGCTATTGGAAAGTGCATAAGTATTATTAATTCTCTGCCTATCCGAGTTCTAGATTCAGAGGAAGGTGTATATGAAGCCATCACTAGCACTTGTTGATATTAGGAATGTATTGTCAGGTTACTACATCTGGTAGAATGATCCATAGGCTCGAGCAATATTATTTGGATTAAGAACTCCATGTGGGAAACCCTCAGAAGAAATCGTGGTTGAGATCCAGGGCTCCTCAGTTGTGATACTTGTGAGGACAGATGCAGCTGGCCGCCGCCGCTGGACCATTTGTATTAGTCGACAGGGTGAACGCACATGTGTTGGAAGACGAGAGCTGTGCATCGTCGGCCGCGTAACCCCAGTATGGCTATTATGAGTTTCCACTTAAAGCAGCGATTGCGTGAGCGTTAATTCGTGAGCCAGCTATCGAAAGTACGAGTATGCTAGTATAGTACAGTATAGCGAATGCTTACCAACTTATATTCCAATTAACAGCTAATATGTTAATACTCTAGTCCCTGACACCGTTCTACTCGAGGTATACTCGTTCGCTATCCATGTAACATAAAAAAAAATTGCAATAGTGTTAAATAAAATTATTCCACGACTTTCCATGCAAGTATTTGCAACGTAATGATCGAGGATACCCCGGTTGGCCTCGAATATGATCGAATCCCAGTTATGTGCGCTGCGATAGGAATTCTACCCCACTTTTAATAGGGTGGGTCCAGTTAAGTACATAACTTCTTCTTCATTATTTTCATTAAATTATTTCTATCACAGTTCTTTAGTTCCATATTCAATTTGAAATCAAAATGCAAATCGTAATAATAGTACACAAATGTCAGCTTTAAGCTTCTGTAATTAAGATATATTTTGGATTGACAGCTAGCAGTAAATTCCTCGTAAGTAAATTTTGGTAATCCAAATTGAACTATGTGAATACGGAATACCGTTGTTTCTGGCAAAAAACGGCAATTGCAAAAGTAAAACAAACACGGCATAGGTCTATCGCCCGTCAGGAGCAATATCTTCGTCGGCGCACAAACGTGTGTTTGCATTAGAAATATCGTTGAAATGTAGATGAATAGATACGTCGTAGTATTATCACGTATTATGTACCTTTCCTATTCACGGATTTGAATACCCGCACGAATCGCGTCGGATAAAGCGGATTACACAATACACGGGACCGTAGTAGGCACTATCTACGTATACTGAACTAACGTTGGTAACACTGAAAAATGTAGCATCCTAAACTGAAGCCATGCTTTAGTTTACGTTGACCTAAATCGGACAGGCAATGCGGAACAGAGCCTGCTGTGTGCTTTTGTGCTTTTACCTATATTAGACCGTGAGATTTGTTTTCTTCCTGATACCTACCTATGTAGGAACTTTCGGTTACGAGGTCCGATCTCTCTAAGTAGAGAATAAAATATTGTATCTACTTAAAAATGTCGTTAAAAACGCGATAAGTAACATTTTCACCACACTTAAACGACAGCGTTATTTCCATTCTTGTGTTTGATGTAAGTAAACAGATGTAAAAAAACGCAGTAAGTCCATTCTTATCTGTGGTTAGACCAACAAACTCAATTTTCCGGCGGCCTCGGGATAACATTTTTTTTTTTACCTTTATGGTCCGTTGCTATTAAGATACGAATCCGAATCAATTAATAATAATCATGTCCATTAAAATGCAATAAAAAAAAATGACAAAAAAAAATCACCAACCAATAAAAGGTAGGAGTCTGAGAGATCGAAATAATTCTCCTCATGCTATTTAGATAATCTTTTTTTAAGACCCGTTGTTGATATTGGGATATTGTTATACTCGTAATATGAAAATCGCATACCGATCGGTCGCCACTTTCATATTATCTTCGAATTTAAAAATATAATGCAGATAGGATTCGTGAGTGTAAGTATTCATTTGAATTTGGTACGCGGCTATACTCACGTTGATTTATCGAGAACGCCTGACTAGTTTTGGGCCAATACTACAGGTATCACCGAGCGGCGCCAACGCCCGTCGTGAACTACATTTGCTCGCACAGTCTGGCGATCCCGATGAATAAACGTGAGTATAGCCGCGTACTCACTTAAAATTAACATAGATAGATAAATCCTTAAGTACAAGTGTTATAAATGTGAAAGTGTTTGTTAGTTTATTGGGTTGTCCTTCTTTCACGGTGTAACAAAGCGACAGATCGACGTGATTTGTTGCATAAAAATTTGTGGGCCGTAGAGTTACATGATAATAATAAAATAATAAAAAAATTAATGTAATTTGAAATCTTTTCAGAAAAAGGGTAAAATAATTGACATACTCAATGTAGGTGCATATTTTTAAAGCTTTGCTTCGCTTTAGCCATTAAAGTGAAGATAAAAGAAGTTAAGATGCAGAGAGGACATAGTTATCTATTTATACTGGAGATCGTTATATATTTTATCTTTCATTCTATTTAATGCCCGTTCAGACACGTGATTTTACTTAGGCATAGTCCACTTTATATTCTGTTCTATATAAGTAAATCAGGCTTTTGCGATAAATATATTCATAGATAATTATTTGTTGTAGATAAGCAAGCCTTGACCGATGTAAACTTAAGATACTTATCTTACTTAGAACTTAAGGTTACTTTAGACCGTAGTGACGTACAGTAACTGACCATTTACCACCGGGGGTCGTATATTAGTAGTCAGTGAGACACTTACCTTCAGCGATTCTGCTGGTTGCTAATTTTGTGTGTTTAGTCTATTTTAAACAGCGCCGAGGAAAGGGCAAATGTAAGTTACCCCGTAAGTAGTGATTTAGATGTAAATATTGGGTTTCCAAATACTTACGTATTCAAAAGTGAGTTTTGCTCGTTAGGGTTATTGGAGTTCCGTACCGGAGGGTCAAAACAAAACTATTGTTGTGATAAACCCTTGCGAAAACTTCAGCGTCAATTTTGATCGGGTCGGCCAAGCTAAGCCAAACATTGAGTCACGTTTCATGCTGCTTACTTTCTTGTCTTTTGTTTCAGCTTGTCGCCCGTTTTGTGTTTAAGCAAAGGTGTGCTGTGCGCTACAGAAGAAAAATTTTCTACAGGGTAGAACAGAAGCCAAACTTCATGGGTTCATAGATAAACTTTTGCAGATAGATAGATAGAAACTTTATTTTCTCGTAAAAAGCTACAAGCACCGATAACTATAAATTTAAGAGGAGTAATTTATGAAACAAGTATACATTGATATTGTTGGGGCTGTCTGCATTGCAGCATTACGCAGCAAATGGGTCTGCTCTCAGCATAACGCTGCTGGCTCAGTCAACCCAGTAGCGCTGATTTTACCTAGTTGCGTAGTTCGGTCAGGTGTGAGCAATACGGAACAATATGTTCGAGATAATGCTTAAAAATGCAGTAAACAAAAACACTAATAACATAATATATTTTTCCCCTAATTTCATTTAAACAGGAGTGTCGACCTATGAGAATAGGTGTATACAGTATACCTAAACATGTATATTATTGTGTTTGCCGTTCTTAGAGAGCTTGTACTCTGTTATCTCCTCGGTGTGGCGCGACTGTCGCGTTAGATAAGGGGTGACCAGTTTGTAGGAATATCGACTGTGTTGCTTAACTGGTGTTGTGCTGCTTAAAAGCGTTGTCCACTTTTTAAATACAAAAAAAAATAGTTTAGCTTCAGTTCCTTACAGTAGTTACGCATAGCTGCGGTACCAAATAGGCGTGTCTTCTTAGCAGGTTTCTGTCAAAGATCTCAATTATACACGATATTGAACCACGATATTGAAACAATGTAGGTTGGAGAGTATTCATAATTCACCGTTTGTTTTACTAGCTTCGCTGAGCTTTATGAACCAGTGAATATAGCTTCTGTCTGAATAATGCGGATAAAATTATTCACGTAGGTATCATTATTTATTCATCACCAAATTATGAGCCATTTTCTAACTCATGAATTAATTAACAGCCAGTCTTCTTCACTAGTCGCTTTAACCCTTCGGTGCCCATTATTGGTACATTTTTTTGTACAAATACCGCAACCTACGTTATTTTCAAAGCAAATTATAAAGCTAGCTATTAAATAATAAATGTAGGTATCTGAAATTGAGGTGACACCTTATCTACCAAAACATTCTAGGAACTATACAGATTTGTTTTCATTTTAGTTCTATCTTTTATAATGAATAACTCCATCTACCATTTATGTTTTTTTTGGTAGGGTCTGTTGGTTAAAAGGTGTAACATGAGGTTGGGGACGCAGCTGTGGTTTCAACCGTTTTCATTACGAAGATAATATTTATTTAGGTATTAAATGGGTACCTGATGTATATTTTTTAATAATGAGCTTTTATATATTTATGCTTTTTGGCATGTCAGTTGAGATTGGTATGTTGTTTTCTGTGTGTCCGCCACCTGAATCATAGGGAATCCGAGTGTGGGGCTGTGTATGTAAGTTTTTTTTTTTTTATATGGGTCAAACCTCGACCCCACTCTTTTCAATCCGATTAAATAAAAGTGGCTCTAGGAAACATCTCACATTCCTATTTTCGCACATCTGTATTTCGATGGTGGCAATAAATAAACGATCATAACAACAGCATTCTGCCGTTTACTATTAATGTTTCTCGCTAGATCTTCCTTGCCAAGTTATAATTAATTGTTCTTGCTAGATCTTTTTATAGCGACTTGTAAGCAAAACAAAAAGGAATATAAATTTAACGCGAGCAGACTCCGAAAGGATTAAAAGAACGGATATTTGAAGCGTAAATCATTAATAATTAAAGTTTTTGTATACTTTATATTACTTTGTCCTTAATTACTTGCGTTATTTTTAAAGGTATCATACCTCGACGTGAGGAACCTTAAATAAGAGCCCATGGAGCGCATAAAGTACTTTGTTTTACGTTTCTGTCTTTCTGTTTATTAAGACTTTTTTAATTTTCCTCATCTGTTTAATTGACTTCCTAAACCTTTTAAAACACCTAGACTTATCATGAACCATCTATTACTCAAGATTTCTCAGATCCGAATGTGTATCCGTGACCTCTGAGGCACATACACTCCCATCGCCCCTAAGGTTACTTAACTTGGTCGATCGGTTGTTTATTACTCACTATTGAGATGAACACAAATATGGTACTGTAAATATCGGATGGAAAATGTGAATTTGTCAAAGTTCATTATGTTTGCAGATATTTGGTTTTCGATAACACTTAGGCGTTGCGCAGACGAGCGTTTCTATAAAAGTCAGTGGAAGTAGAAGGTGCCAGTGTTAGTATAATTCGTACGTCAACAATACTTTGTTACCGCTTACTAGCGGTCCTATAAAAGTCCGATATCTGACCAACTCCTACCGACGACCTAAGCTTGCGACAAGCGGTTGCAGCGAGATGGACGGTTAAGGGAATTACGAGTTGAGCGATGTACTGGTATAATAGTAGGACGTGTACGTTTACTCGGCTACCGATCGCCCCCAACTTAAATCCGTCATTGTCGGCCAGAAACTCTAGCCCAGTGACGCTGTAATCGCCAATATAGCCGTATTTAGCTATCGATTTGAACTTGTACTCAAAAATTCCACGAATATTTTTTTTTATACAAAGTATTTTTGAAGCATTTGTGAATGATCAATTCATTAATTGAGTAAACTTATATACAGTATGTCGGTGGTACAAGAAAGCCGCGTAACACGTCTTTTGCAAAATTGGGCGTGTGTTGTTTCTTCGAGGACTGTCTTTGTCGAAGCTCTCTGTATTCATAGAGATGGTTCCAAAGGCACGCTTAAACCAGCGCTAAAAAATAAAAATACACACGTTAAATTAAAGTAACTTTTGTGTACTTTCTTTTTCTCACTAAGCGAACGTACAGTACGTTTGCGTAATTACGCATACAATAACGTAATCTTGCACAGTTGATTTGAAACTGTAACGATCTTTGTTGACATCCCTATCCTATATAACCGTATTATCTGGAAGAAATTGCTGCATAGCGATAAGGTTTTTATAGTATATGTGTTTTTTTTGTATAAATTGAAGCAAAATAGTGTTAATTCGTCAGTGTCCGGGTAAAAATTTATTTGGCAGATAATGTCTTGGGTGTGTTAAAATGTGTTTGCCCGCAGCACAGGGAGTCCTAGCGCGGGGGAGTGTGTATAAGCGTTTATTTATTATTTATGAGTGTGTAGTGTAGGTACAGGAAAATAAATGAATAGCGCCTTGTCTGCATAGCTGCGTAGTGAACCGGCTTAAGCGTGACTGTGAAACCACCAAAACCAGGACAGCAGAGCTGTGCATGCTCTGTCGATGCTCGCGAAATAGGTCAATGCCAAAGCACTCCGAGACAATAGCAATATCTTTACAAGGAAGGGCGGGAGTGTAATCCACAACCACACAGCGCAAGGAGAAAGAAACACTTTAGATAATAGCCGTTTATTAATCTGATAACGAGAAGTGATGTGTGGTATTTGGCTTAGATAAACGTTTACTCGCTTGGCTGGCTGCAAACCATGGTGGCCCACTGCAGGCCCCGGGTCTCTACTCACAATTGAGGAGTGGAGCGTACTGCACCAATCTGCTCCAATGCCGATTGGTGGAGGGGTAGGCCAACCCGAGTGTCGGAAGTTTTCAGGCCTCCGACAAGGCTTAACGACAAGGGATTCTTGTACCTTCCGAAGAACGGAAGCGTTCAAGAAATGTTGCCAGTAGCGGTCACTCATCCAACTGCCGACAGAAACCGGTCAATGAGTTACGATTGACACTCGCCGCGCGACCAATTCCTCTTCTTCGTATTCTTACTCGCTTGGCTAAATAAGCGTAATATTTGCACAAATACGGTTTGTGATGAAAAAGGCTTTCGAAGAAATGAATAAGGTAGAGTTATACCTAAAATACTCGTATTAACGTTATCTTTCTCGATTTCAGGTAACCAAACATCTTAGTGCTATAAGAAACGCGTAGAAAATCCGGGTGCATCTGGTAAGAAGTAAATACTCGTAAAATCTTGACTAATATACTTAAATATGAAGGTGGGTTTGTCCTTCTTTAACGCTGCAACAGAGCGATGGATTGACGTGATTTTTTGCATAGAGATTTTCAATTGACTGGAGAGTGACTTAGTGACCGACGTCATTAAAATTCAAATTTGCACGAAAAATCAGATGAATGCGATACCATCGCATCGCTTTGGGTTATTCAATCAACGTGTCGATCGAAGTGATTTTTTGTATAGAGATTGTTTATGGGTCGGAGAGTGACACAATGACATGCTACTATTTCATCCCAAAAATGGAAGGTTTTTGAGGGTTAAATATAGAACTTCTCTGACGACTTGGTGGCGCGTTGGTCAGTGACCTTGTCTGACGAGCCGAGGTTCCCGGGTTCGATCCCCGGCCGGGGCAGACATTTATTTGGCAGATAAATCCTTCACTCGCAACACAGGGAATCTTAGTGCGGGGGTGAGTGTGTAAGCGTTTCTTTTTTTTTC
>DWLO01001505.1:0-14776 GCA_018245335.1 Dalla quadristriga
CAGCAACTGTCCATTCGAAAAAAAAAAAAAAAAATCATTATACGTGTTGCCAGTGATGACATACGGATCCGACACGTGGTCCTTTACCGTTGGTCTACTACGCAAGCTCAAGGACGTCTCGCACACTATGGAGAGAGCAATGCAATCAGAAATGATAAAATTCGTAAACGAACTAAGGTTACCGACATTGCTATGTTAAGTTAAGTTTCCACTTTACCCTTAACATAAGTATTTCCTCATCTTTGTTTTTCCTATTCTTGTGCTTTTTTTCATAGCTTCTGATTAAATTTAAATGAAAACTATTTTAGACTTCATGTGGACGCAACATTTATAATGCTATTTTCTTTAACTCCCCACCACAAGGTTGTCTGGAAGAATCCGTGTGTAGCGAAAATACCACCTTTTGTACCTCAAAGTTTTCTGTATGGCTGTATTTATTTTCCTTTTGGTGTAGGTACAATAAAGAGTGAATCTATCTAAGTACGTTTCTTGTGAACAGGTTCGCGGCGGCGTGCACAGGCGGCGGGCGGCCGAGCGTTGCGCGCGTGACGACGGCGGCGCGGCGCCTCGCCGACAAACGCCACTACGCTGAAGCGCAGATCACGGCGCTCGCGCACCGCCTCGAGCGAGCGTACAAGCAACTCTCTGCGGGTACGTGTGCTCCCAATGATCGCCTAAGCAACCATGTAGGACAGCCTGTAATGTGCGTGAATACGTTTACCTTGTAGAGAAAAACAATTATTCCACGGCAGAAATGGGCGTGGCGGTGGTACCGCCCCGGGCGAACCGTATACGGATGCTACCACCTGGCAAAACATAATTACAATTTATCTATATATATAAAACACAGTTGCGAAATCGTATTAGTTACACCATATATAACTCATGACCGATTTTCGTTCCTAAACCAATGAACCGATTTCGATGAACCTTTTGTGAGTTGTTATGCGCACAGCAACGAGCGCTTTTGAGTTGGTATAACAAAAAATCACCTATCAAGGAAAGGGCAGGACGAGGTTTGCCGCGCCAGCTAGTAAGACAAAGTACAGTAAACATGTGTCCTATCCAGGATTAGAAGAACGGTCAGCAGTGCTATCGCTGTCGGTAGTGTTTCATCACAAGGCGGAAGCGTACGCTTCGGCCGTTGGTGGCTGGGGCTCGCAGTGCGCGGTCGCGCTGCAGCTGGCGACGGGGCAGGGCGGCGCGCCGTGCAACGACCCTCGCGCGCTCGAACAGCACGCGCAGCGACACAGACAGCTGTATGAGCACATGTGTCAGGCCTATACTGAGGTTCGATTTTTACTAGACTTTGCTAACGGTCCCCTCCGCGTAAAGTGAGTTTTTTGTACAAAGATTCATTCCCCATACTAGCACCATAGGCGAGTTTTTTTTTTAAAAGCATTCTATTTCCTTTTCCACGATTCCAGCTAGATTTCATATTTCTTTTCATACCAAATATCATAGTATTGGAAGAATAGTTTTTACGTGATTTAGTATAGGTATATTACCTGCATACACACAACCTTCTTATAATTGTCTATCTATCCATAATTCATAAGGCCGTGATTTCGACGACAGCGATGGGGGAAGCGACAGCTGTGCCGTCACACAAAACAAAAGAAAAGAGAACCGATTTTGTATGGTTGCGGCGCTCTCGCTCCGCCCGTCGCTGTCGTCAAAAAGGCAGCCTTACAACCTTCCGCATTTTATAATAACCCTTTTAACTAACGGGGAGTCGTTCAGATCCGACAAATAGTCATCCGCTGATCGTAATCTAGTCGGTTTTGCTTACAACTGTCATTTCAATTATTTTACTTTGCACACATACAAACATTCATACAGTATACATTATAGTTAGTGTTGAAGTGTTACAAAACAAATAATAATGAAGGTATTCTGATTTGACAGGTACATTCCACAAGTAAAAAGCTGCTGTATCAACTCGACCACTTAGTTCAAGTTTGCCATCAAACAGATCCGGCTGATATGGTAAATATTTTGATTATTATTATTACCTCTACCTTTTCATATATATACATTTAGTAATGCACTGGCTCAGCGGTATTGAACTGCCTACCGAGCGAGAGTTTCTGGATTCCCAGCCGGGGCAGACAAGCGTTAGTTCTCGGGTCTTGATTGATATTTGTGATGTCTAGTTTGTATGTCCATGCCAGCCGCGATACAGAGTTGAACTTGTCAATCAGACAATAATTGAAACTCGCGCGAGACCATGATCGCTTCAAGATTTAGTTTAATAATAGATAAGTAGTCGTTTAAGTAACAAAAGTGGTACTTTCTCGCGAAGAATGACGGCACGGTGAGCTCCGCCGGCAGCAGCGGCGGCGACCCCGCGGCCGACTACAGCTCCGGCGCGAACCACGTACTCGCGGTCATCCACCAGATCCTGGGTCACCACCGAGCGCTCGAGGCGCGCTACCACCAAGCGCGGCTCAAGCTTCACCAGCGGCTCGCGCTACTCCTCTACAAGGAGGACTGCAGACAGGTAAGTTCTTTGCCATCATCGTCAAGTAATCTGATCCGTACAGTAAGAGCTGGTCGCCATAATGGAGGCTGTGTCCTCTGCCACCAGTATTGCCTATTGAATATAAAATCATAGCCTAGTCTTATTGTTTCCATCCATTGTTACATTGTTCTTGTTAGTTTGTTCAGAAAATCAAAAGTCTTTGCCCTATTTCCAAATATAACTACTGTAAATAGTGTTACTGAAAATACGCATACTGAAAATATATGTATGTATATATTTTCATGTATCTGCCATATGTTAGCATTAGCTATTTTTCAGGTGCTGGATTGGCTTGCAAACCACGGTGAAGTGTTTTTACAAAAAAATACGGGCATAGGAAGGAATCTCCATAAAGCTAGAGTTTATCAGAAATCTCACGAGCATTTTGAAAATGTCGCACAAGTAAGTCCTTGTTATTTAAATTTAGGTAATACAATTATTATGTTAAACGCTCATAGCCACGAGGCTTGTGTTAATCGTAACTGATTGTCAATTTTCAAAAGCATGTGTAGTCTGGTGGGCTATGGGCTAAACCCATCCTATCCTGAGAATAAACCCATGCTCTGTAGTGGGTTGGGTTGATAATGAACAGCTTTTGGGTTGATAAAGAACAGTTACATTTTGTTGGTGGTCTTTGCGTGTCCTTGGAAATTCATAATGGAGTGGCCAACCCGAATGGATGGCCATGTTAATTGGTGTATTCTTTTGTTTAGAATACTTATACGAATGCGGAAAAGTTACTTGCCGCGGCGGAGGAGTTGGCGCGGTCGGGAGAGTGTGACCCGGAGGAGGTGCTGGGGGTGGCGCGCGAGCTCGAGGCACACGTGGCCGCGTTCGCTGCCAGGGTGGACCGCCGGCGCAGGAGACTGGATCTCGCTGTGCTGTTGTACACGCATGAGAAGGAGGTATGCATTTTTGAGTATTTTAAAAGTTCCTTGCGGCGGCGGAAGTGATAGCGCGGTCGGGGGAATGAGACCCGAAGGAGGTGTCTGCGCTTGAGCTCGAGGCGCCTGTAGCCGCGTTCGCTGCCAGAGTGGGCCTGCGGCATTGGGGATTGGATATTGCTGTGATGAGACAAAGTTATGCATTGTTTATAAGTATTATAAAACCACTAAAAAAAATCACTGAACAAAAACCCCCAAAAAAATACAATTTTCCACCAATCCACACTGAAGCACCTTTGGAGCATCCATGTATCCCTCAGTTGTGCAGACATCCATAAGGGTACACAAGGGTGGGTGGGACGCCACCTGATACGATTTTTCGGCTTGTACAGTTGTTGCAATGGCTGGAGACGCTACGCAGTGGCGGCGGCGTGTGCGCGTCGGACGACAGCCCGGAGGCGGCGCGACGCGCTCTTGAGCAGTGCGCACAGCACCGCGCCGCGAGCCTCGAGGCGTGCGCCGCCACTATCGCGCAGGGCGAGGCGCTGCTGCAGGACCTCAGGTACCCAGTCACTCATACACAGGCACACACACACTCACAAATGGGCAAGGTACCTCCGACGAGTCGGAGGAAGACCGCCAATCCTAGCTCTGGTTTATCGAAGATGACCGAAAAGCTTCAAACCCTCGTCCTAAAAGTGAACAAAATGACAAAATGAAAAACAGATGTGATCCGCAGCCAACATAATATTGCATTACATCATCCACACAGAAAAGTACACAGGGGATATCATATGTCGCATCGCTAAATCACTACATAAGATTAGGCACCCAGAAAAGGACGATATTCATTACGGTTTATTATCTAATTACAGTCTCTTAAATACAAACGAGTAACTAAGTAAGAACTGACGGCCGATAGTGGACTGATTACGCGTGCGGTTAAATTTTTAACCTCGCAACACTTTTAGCGCACTTTTTGTGACCTAATTTACTCCTCTATGTTCTTTTCGGTCGCCGTACAGAAACTCAGTCTTCGTTTTGCTAAGTGGTGTGTTAGTGGATATTTCAGATTTTGCAGTGCACTCGTATGTACTGTCCAATTACAGCCGAGACAAAACAGTTCTAAATGTTACTTTGACGGTCCTGTCCTTAGCAGTCCACCGAGCTGTGGTTTTTTAACGACCGACGTTCCACACGAATAGATTAGACAAGAACTGAAAAAATGTTCGTTCCCGTTATTTATTCCGTAAAGACATTTATTTTGTTTGTTTGTCCTGCACACTACTCATTTGATTGCGATGGAACTTTTGTTGTTCTTGAAGGCTTTTGAATTAATAATAAAAAAAAAACATTTAATTGAAGACCTCGCGGATTGAGTCACGGACGGGCAACTGCTATTAATATATACAATATTTTGGAATGGTTTTCAAATAGGGTGATCCAGAATGCCTTTAAGATTCTTCATACTCCAGATCAATCATAAGATCATAATATCCAAATTCATTGGAATTCAATACACATTTAAATGCGTTACGATAATGCATCTCTCAAAACAATGATTGATACGGAATGATCATTTGCAATTAATAGTGCAAGAGACTGTCCCCGGTTCGTCCCGCGTAATATTATTTTTTCCATATAAGCTTTTAACCCTAATTCTACCCATCTAGAGGAAGTTTTTTGTAAAAAGTTGCCTATGTAACTCTCCGCCCCATACACTATCTCTAAGCAAAACATCATGTCCGTCCGTTGTTCTGTGGTTGCGTTAAAGAAGGACTAGTCAATAATCAAACGAACTAACACACACACACTTTCGCATTTATAATATTAACTAAGAACACCTTACAACATGACTATTGATTAAAGCGTTTTGTATGGGGCAATCATGGCTGTGTGTTCACTTATACAATACCTGTCTGAACAACCATGGTACCTTCCGTATGATTTAAGTTTTATTCCTCCTATAACAATAAATACCTATTAAAGAAAAGCCATAAATCTTTATAACAACCTGAAATTATCGTCGTCTAGGAGCAGAATTCTGAACTAAATTAACAAATGATTGATGTTAAGACCAAGTAGTTTCTACTAAGTTAGATATATGGCGCTGGCATGTACGCGATAGGACACGCATAGAAACGATCTCCTGTGAATTGCTGGGCTCCTGGTACCATGACATCGATCGCTTGTTCGGATGAGGTTAAATAAAAAACGGTTTAAGTACCCACTACCTTAACCACAATTTCCGTAACGCGACTTACCGATTTAATTTTAAACGGATAGAGTACTAAAAAATGATCTTTTTAAGTCACACTATGTCTGCGTGCTAGGACCTTAACCAAGAATTCCTGTTAAATGCATGGAAATACCTACTACCTACTTTGGGTAGTTAAAGCTAATTATTGAAATTAGATAGGAAGATATCTTTGTTTACCATACTCAAATAATCGCCAGACTTCGGTGGTTTTCAATGCAAACGTTTCGATGGAATGTATAGTTAAGTTAAATTCTTCAAACGCTTGCAACCCACTCTGTTTATTCGACTCGCTGGATTAATTCGAGGGCGGGTGAATGAGGTTTAAATTCAAATAAATCTGCTAAAGGGTTTACGCTACGAGGGCACTGTCCACTCTGTTTGATTGCTTTTTATTTTGAAGCTACCTACGTGCTTATAAAACTCTATAGAAATGTCTTTGCTCTCCTGCCATAAAATACATTTCCAAAAAGCCCTAAATCATACTTACCATTTTATTATACATTGAAGATGTTAGTAAAAATGTGAACGGACACGTACATTTCGTCAATTTGACAGTTTTTGTGTTTTTGTTAATGCACTCATCACGTGAAGGATATAAACATTGCAGTTTAAATATAAACATTAGAACCATGGTTTCCTATATCGGATACAAAAAATATATTTTAATGGCCTAATTAAATCGTTAATGGGTGCGATCTATTCAAGCGTTAATAGTGGTGATACGCAGCGAGTGCGGGTATGTCCAGGCAGGTGGTGGTATAATAAATGAAAGCCATCATAACGTTGCGATTCATCAAAGAAATATTGTATTCACGATCTGTATATTATTATTAAAAATGCAAACAATGGAATGGATGTCGTCGCTGAGCCCACGGGACGTTATACAACGGTATGCGACCCAATTTCTACGTCCATAGCGTACATTCGAGCGTTACTCCGTTTCAGTGAAAATATACAAACCATACGCGATACCGATATGTGGCGTGGACGGTGTATTATTTGTCCGGGATTGTCTTGACGGAGAATAACTTTTTTAATTACACGTTACGTTTTAACGCGTCAATGGTCATCGCTACTCGTACGGTGTACTACCGGACGGTATAAGCTTTTACGGTAACACAGACGTAAATCGCGTGTCGACTTGAACTAGGGATTGTTGTAAGATTGTTTGGTAGCAAGTGAAAATTAATATGATAATTAATATGGAAATCGATTGTCGTTTCACTTTTATAAACCGTGTCCTTTTGAGACGTGCCGCGCTTAAAAGATCAAACATACATGTGAGGATAGCCGGAATATAATGTTTCACTGTACAAGTTGTATACAAAAATGTTCAATTACATTATTTTATTGGTAAGTTTCTTAGACCAATGTAATTTTAGAATATTAAACTTATGAATTAAAAAAATAATTATTAAATTAAATATTGGAATTTAATAACTCGTTTCGTTTTAATAATTCATAAATTTTAGCCTCCAATCTTCATAATGAGTGATTGGAAATTCCACGTATTCTTTGGGGGAAGTTAAGGTACCAACAGAAAATAAACAACAACTTTTATACCATGCCCCAGTGGAAAAAAACCCTGGTAAGTATTCAAGTTTAAAGTTTATTATTACTAATTTCCGACGATCATGGAAAAATATATATTTTTTTAAATACTTTGTAGCAGAGTACTAGATAAATATTCTAGAGAATACTGTGTAGAGAGTGTTGTTGTAGAGTTTATGATGGTGATGTGTTGTTATAATATTTTTTTCTTAAAAAGTTTCTAAGAGCCTTCCACGCCTTACTAAACTTGCAAATTGCAACATAACTTAAAAACCACTGACTTTTGACGACTAAAATTGCAATATAATTGTAGTGTTGCGAATTAACTGTACCTTAAACCATTTCAGGGGATAGGGTCTGTAGAAGTGGATTAGCAACGAAAAATAATGCCAAATCCAAATTATTACTACTATTTTTAATGACGTCAACTATGGTCGACTATACTACTATATAATATGTTAAATAGTCATATTAGTAGGAATACAATCTTATTATACCTATAAATAAAATAAAAATTTCAGGAATGTTTGCTAACACTAACTTGTCGTATAGAATTTTTTCGTAAACGGTTTTTTATTTACGATTCCCATTTATAACATCTTTTCACACTAATTTAACGCCGATTAAGTCGCGAACACTCTAGTCTAGTATAACATAAAACTTGAAATGTTGAAGTTTGAATTACAAAATAAAGAAAACCATTTTGCCTTATGCAATTGACTCGCATGCTATGCGTCCTCTTTTCGCTTAGCGGTCTAACTACGCCTGGTATAAAAATACCGAGTCATATGCCTTATATGGTCGGAGAACTCAGCGGGAATCGTCGCGCACACGGCGACTTACTCAATGCGTGAAAAACTTGCCCTTTCGCCGACTACACCAGCCATTTAGGTACTGCTTGACATTTTATTTATAGCTGCTGTCTTGCTGTATGTAATACAAGCGTCCCGCGCAGCTTGGCCCGCGTAAATTTTGTTCTTCCCATACAAATTTTACAGCCATCAAAGGTCCACTGCTGAACATAGTAATGTCTTATAAAACTTATAGGCACAGGACATAAAACATTCACATAAAAAATCCCAGCATATTCTTTACAACGCAGTTTTCAACAGTCGTTTTAGCTGTATATTGATAGGTCAATTAGTAAAATAATGATATCAAATTATCGATATTTATGGTTATAGGCCCGATTACTATTGTCATAAGAAAATCAGCTCGTAGTGTGGGCGTGTAGGCAAACATCTTCATTATTCAGACACGGAGCTCTCGGCTACATAACGTCAACGTAAAGCGAAAGCGAAGCCGCTATCGCAGACTAGCTTCAATGCATATAAATTTTTCCGGCTGCACAATATTACTTATGATTCGCTACCGATATCGTTCGGGGTGCAATCTGTAGTAATAGTGGGCCGTCCGTTTATAGCAATGCGAGTATTATAAATACATACATAATTGCTTTCGTGGTATAAAATGATTCAGCTCTTGTCTAACTTGTTTACCGTAACAGGAAAAGTGGCGCCAACGGCAGAGGCGCCGAGTTCCTATAGGATGACTGGGAGCCTCTTGTCCCTTTAAAGTCTTAGTATTAGACATGATTCAACTATGCCTATTAGTAAATACTAGGGTCTATTTAAGGTATACCCATTTTTCCGTAAAATCGCTTGCAAAAAATGCTTTTTTGTACCCATTGCTACACTCCTTACATATTCAGCGTGGGATTCTGAAAAAAAAATCTTATTAATCAAAGGCTGTTTAAAAGCGGCCGCTAATGAAAAAAAACGCAATGAGCATCAGGGTACCCGAATATACCGGTTGGAAAATTATAGTCATCTTTCAGCCTTTGAGTTATTTTCTGTGGTCGGCAGTGGGACATAAAGTATGGGTTGCAGCTTAGCTATGCCATTGACCTATAATCTTAATATAAGGTATAGCCGGGACTGCAATATCATCTAAAATCTGCAATTAATATATTTAAGTAGTCGCTCGTCCATCGTTATTGAGTTGCGTGTTCAGGTTGCGAACTTTACCTTTGTATGACGACGGTTCCCAATTAAGCAATTTTTACAAAGAGTTTCTATGTGTAAGTCATGCTCATGGGGTACAGACAATCTTTGCTAAGGTAGCCTGACATATACTGTTAATAGGTTAATGATCACATCTTTAGGTTGGTACAAGAGAAGGGTTATTATTTGTGGTTTCAAATTCGACATGCCCCACCACGCATTCTGTCGAGGTCCGTAATATTAAATACTTGTAATGGCTTCCTTTAAAAAATAAAAACGGTCATGTCGTATGGCGTGTCTGGCCCGGTCACTAAGGATTTAGCATGATCGAAAACAACGCTTTCTTGTCGATCAGGCCTTAGATTTTTTTTTATTTTGTTCATAATTTATCCATGAATACTTATTTACTGATTCTATTACAAAAAGTACAGTGAATTTATTTACGAAGTGAGGATGTTGTAGTTGTTGGTATTTAAAGTAGAACTAGTTATTATTTTACTGTTACATTTTTATACTCTGCACTATAAAAATGCTTAGAAAAACTTATCAATATGTCAACATAGCGTTTTTTAAATCTTAGAGAACTAAAGAAGTTTGGTAACACCCGCCGTTTTACTGCCATTGAAGTGAATATATTTGAACGTACATAATTTCAATTTTTATTTAAGCCAACGGATGCTGACTTACGCTTTAAATCACTTTTCTGTGATGTCATTGTCATTGTAAATAAATGTTCTCGAATTATTTCAGCCCTTCTTGCTCCGCTCGGGTGGTAATACATAAAGTATTCAATAGCTCTATATTCGCGGGCGGCTGGGGCACTTGAAAAATAGTACTCAAGTTTGTTTTGAACACAGTAGGGGCGCGTACAATACCGTTTATATTTCATATCATTACATGTATAGATAATTATTAGGGTTTGCACTCCCGCAGACGGAACTTCGCTGTGGGAACTTAGCGGCAGTTTATCGGATCCCGTAGTATATCTAATGTTTCGTGAAATTTGAAGTCAATTATGATGCATAAAAAATGCAAAAATGGTGTTTATTTAACTCCAACTAACGCTATCTTTTTTATGTTACGTTATGATGAACGATCCGTATATCCAATATGATAGGATCCCTGTCACCGGATACGATGAACAAGGACAACAACAACACCTCAAACACAAAAATAAATAAATAAATGTCCTGGATAATTCACTAAACCTACATAATGTCTAAAACTATTTCACATTGGCTTGTAAGTCAAATACAAAACAGCTACATTTTTTTCAAATATCATCGCTATAAGCGAAGTCTGCTATTCCCTGGGATCCCGCGGGAATGCGCAATCCTACATTGCGGGACCCTAATGACTCTGATTGACAGTACATAATGATTATTTTCCTCTATTATTATTTTGACGTAGGTACACCGTTCTACGGCTTTCATTTGAGTAGTTCCATTCATGAAATAAATATTTAATATTCTGATGGCTGACTGTTTGAATATTCTGAATGCAGGATTGTAATACCTATGGATTTAAAATCAGTAGTATTGACGATGTTAAGTTTTTTTTATTGTGTTGAGTTTAAATTGCATACAGCTACTGCCGCCCATGATATCTGTGACAAACCTCGAATAGGTCTGAACGAAGGACTGTTATGTGTTAATGGGAATAATAGTTGGTAAATATTCGTTAGTGGCAGGAATGTGGGAGTTAGGATTGTTAGTGTTAGTTAGTCCTGTTAGTAAATACGAATAATCGTCCAGTTAGTAATCTTTAGTATTTGACCCATTCGAAGCTGGTCACAGGTGCATTGCTACCCCTGAGGACTGAGGTGGTCGCCTCTTGTAATAAGTATATCCGGCATTTATGCATTTGTCTTTTCCATACACACAGCTGTATTCAATAGGAGGAGGGGCGTATGTCTAGCTGTGAATCCCTAAAGGCTGATGGATGGATAGATACGCATACATAAAATATTGGCTTTTTTGGCGGTCATATACAAGCATTGATATATTGCACAATTGTGCATTATGTAAATTTACTTTATTGTTACATATTTTGGCACTTAGAAATGTCATGCATGAAACCTATCCACGATAGCAACTTCGTGCGAAATTAATGACTGTGTACGTACTCATACTTGGTGCATATTTGCTCTACATATTTATATCTATATATTTGTTATACATTCTTAGTTGTCTTTAATGGAATGATTTTAGTATAACTGAAAATACTTCCATCATAATCCCAACTTCATGTAATATCTAATCTAATTTATGAAAACGATAATTCGACAATTTATATTAACTTACTATACCTGAAACATTACAAAATACAACAGTGGATCTAATGAGAGGAAGTTTTGTAATTTCTATGTTCAAAAGGATCCTTCCCTGTTTTTCCGGCTAAAGGATGTGCATGTTATCTGTCATTTACTAATTTGCCCGGCGCTTTACCTCGCTAGCATCCGCACAGTGGGCGTTACACAACATCGTCCGTGACGTATACTGGTCTTACTCGTACTATGTCCAACAGCGGTAATCTAATGTAATTTAGCTTTGGTTATTTGGATCTTATTCTCTAGAGATTCTGAAATATTAATATTACTTTTATAATAGAGATAGGTTAAGCTTGATTGAACATATTTGTAGCTAATTTAAAAAATATACTAAAACGGAGCGTCGGGCCCGATTTTGATCTTTGCATGTTACAGATAAAAGTATTTACCTGTAAGATTCGTACGAAGTCGGCAGAGGTAATAATGTATGAAAATAAAATAATATTACGAGAATCGAACTTTTCCTATAGTTTGCCTATGGTATTGCTTCCCAGAATATAATTCTAGTAAGAGATACTATCGCTTGGAGCATTAATACAGGATGGGTTTTTTTTACTAAATCATCGTGTTCGAACATGGAACATGTTTGTCCGAAAATGTAACGCTGCAGTTTTACGAGTATAATGTAATTGGACGAGTCAATTAGAATATAATTTATCCATCAATTCATCATTCTCTAAACTTCCACTGCTGGACTAGACCTCTCCTAATTGGCGTAACATGTGCCCTTTGAATCCATCGGATTCCCTCTGTCTTCTTTAGTTCGTTAGTCAGGTGGACTCCTGGTGGGGAGAAGACTTGTCCTTCTTTTATCGAGTCTTGGGCTCCTTTCGAAGACCTTTCTCCGGTTATCAGTTCTACGAACGAAATGGCCTACCGCTACAGCTGTCGAACTAAGTCAGTAACCTTGGTTCATCTAGGGATTTCACCCTTGCGACATTTAGTTTATTAGTATTTATTTATTATAATTAAGTTCATGTGGGCTACTGTCAGTGAACATTGATATCTTTAAGATTATCTGAAACTGTTATAAACGCTCAACTACTTGAAAGTTAAAATTCGTTATTCTATCACTTCATTACTGAATGCATATTATACACGACCGATCAGGCAGCGTATTTTCTTAAGTGGATTGTTGTTTGATTGATACACGAATGCATGCATCGCACCGGTGCGAGAGCGGGCGCGCCCCGTCCAGTCCGCGGTCGGGTATGAGCGAGGAGTGACGTCTGCTCCGCGACACCCGGCGCCACTTCGCGTTCGTATAGCGCTTTCGCGCCAATCGGAGTTTATCATAATGGTCTGCCTGGAACTAAAGTGGTCTATGTAACCAGGATTTTACTACTAAAACAACAAGACAATTTAATAAGACAATTTAAGAATTGCTTAAAATCAAAAAGTGACCGAATCTTTAGTTAGTTAATATTGGGTAATTTTGATTACTGGAAACCCTTTGCACTACCGGTTTGCACAGATCGGACTTTTATTGACAAAAAATGTTAATAAACAGATTTCAATATTTAATATTTTATTGGCCACTTTAGGTCCGGGCTATCAATTTTCCTAGTTTTCCTTTACATGTTGGTTATATATAGTGTTATTATCGCTTTACTTATATTTTTTAGCCTCATTATTTTAGTTATAGATATTTGTGATTTATGGACCACGTGCTTTGAGCGGATCTTGCTTTTAATTATTACGAGGTGTAATAAAATTTAAGCAAGCTGACGAATAATGTTTTAAGCTTGTTTATGCAGTCCACTGATTTCTATTTGGATCAATACTTTATTATTTGTGTTCTGAATTGTGAAACAGTGTTATATACTCATTATAACATTAAATAAATACATAAATTATTCAGGGAAACGGTTTATAAAGATTATGAGTTGTTAGGTTTTTAAAGGCGATGCCGGCCGTAATACGTAGAGTAGATCATAGATTAGGCTAAGGACCCCTTTAATCATGACAAACGTATGTATATCTGTGTACGTATGATTGATTTTCCGCTTGGTGGCACCTCGAACTAGGTACGTACTTGATATTGCAACGGGGGATCGCTCGGTCAAATAAACCGACCGCATGAAACTCTCCCTATGCGCCAACCGATGATCTCCCTATCAGGAGCTCTATTTTTGATTTGCTCGTTAGAAATCGTATCGTCGCATGTGGCTTATGTCATAGTCGACTCCCAAGTCGCATGGCGACTGATATATAATTTGATATATTACTTTTTAATAATAATTAACATTATAAATTGACACTTAAACATACTCTTTATGACAGTAATGATACATATTTTACGTTTATTATATCGCTCGCTCCGCGCAACGAGCGGTTGAGAACACTCGACCGCAGTCGATCTATTAAAAAATACGGAATTACTGATGTCGAGCTAAAATTACTCGAAATCGAGTGCTCGACACAAGACGAGCGATTCAAACATAGAGCTCCTGAACATACATGTTACTTAACACAGAGATGCCAAAAATGTATAGACAATTAATAAAAAACAATTAGGTACATTCATTAATTTGATCAAACTGTAGGATACTGAATAACTTATTGCACTAGATTCATGTGCTGTCATCCTCGACCTACAAGAGACCTCTACTGAGCACGGGTGTCTTGTTAAAATGAGAAGACCAGAGTCTAGTCCACCACGCAGGCACTTGCGGTTTGGCAGACTTCACAAGTCTTTGGGAAGCGAACATAATGGAGAACTCACAACAATGCAAGTTTACTCATGACTTGATTTTTACCGTTATATCAAAATTAAAAATATGGTATTTAATTGTTGAAAACGAACATGTACTTAGAATAGAACTTTGAAACGCATGATCAGTTTCACATAAAATAGGTATACCATCTATGTGATGTGAATTCAGGAAAAATGCTTTCCAAGAGTTGTTATGCAAGGGAGAAATCTATATAACGTCTATTTACTAAGATCACATCACCGTTGTTCCGAACGTTCTTCCGATTACGTTATAGGAAACTCATGTCTAGATTTTTCCTTTTTGCCGTTTTTTTTCTAGTGTTATAAGTACCTATAGTATTAACGTTAGTAGTAGGCAGTAGTCGTCGCATTATATGTCTATTACGGCGATACCTCGGCTTTTTGTGTTTTCAAATTCACTAATTTTCCTTCATTTATGAACCAAATTATGTTTCTTGACTATAATGCTCTAAGTTATTCAAGAACACGATTAGGTACGTACGTGAAAT
>DWLO01001506.1:0-14772 GCA_018245335.1 Dalla quadristriga
ACAGGACTAACTTACACTAACAGTCCTATGAATAACGAATTCTTACCAACTAATAACACCTAATACTAACAGGACCAACTAACTTACTAACAGTAGGTACCTCGCACAGTCCTATTCGAAGTTTGTCACAGATGACCATGGGCGCAGTGATTGTCGGAACTGCTTGCCCGTTTGGTATTCAAGTTACATTAAAAAAAAATGTTATACCACAATATAGTTTTCAATATATGAGTATGATAATAAAGGGTTACTATGAAGATGATGCTATTTATAACACGCTTAGTTTAAGGTGCTACAACGGTTTTTAGTGTCTTTTGAATTTCACTTATTTTTATTTATTGATAAGATTATGAACCAAATTTTGGAACAAATGTTTCTTGACTATATGATCTGAGTAGTTCAAAAAAGAAAACACGAATACGTGGAATTTTCTCCAGAATATAAAATATGATTAAGTAGACACTAATTATTATCTAGTTTTTGTGCCACTTGTATATTTTTACGATTAAGTTCACGGAATTACTTTTAAAACATAGTAAGTAATCGTTTCTAAAAAAACCATGACAATTTTCACAAGCCGTAAAATATCTTTGTTAAAAAAAATTAAAATGATGTTTGGCGCATACTTTGATTTTTTTCGAGCGCGCGTTCACTATAGCCATCTCATCATTTACGTACATGAAATAGTTCCATCACTGTTATTTTAAAACTCCATAGTCCTCCGTGATTGGCCCGTGATCCGTCCGCTTCATTTTCAAGTGAGGATTGATGTATCCTCTTAATGGATGTATCGACGTGCTCAATGAACTCTGTTCTTGTGTGTTCTGCGAGTGCTCGGCGCTCAGTGAACTGAAAAGGCTGTCATGCCACGTTTGCTCTTCGATAACTTAAATGCACTTGCTATGTGATGCTATACTTGCTACTCTGTTATTGCAGAGTATATATTTTTTGTAAAAAACAAGCACCAGGCGGGCAGGTCTCCATGTAAACGCCGGTAACAGGACTACTAATATGTGTCCTCATCTAAATGGGACTGTAAGTACATATAAGAACAATAATAAATGCTTACACACATACATCCCCGCACTAGGATTCCCTGTGTTGCGGATAGCGGACGGACACTCACAGAAAACAAAACAATTTAACGTCCAAGACAAGTACAAACATTTATCTGCCAAATAAATGTCTACCCCGGTCGGGTATACTATGTTTATTAAACTATCATCAACAAGCAGCTACTTCTTAGCTAAAAATACTTAGATACGTACCAAAAAGTCGATCCTAATTTTAATTTTAATTAGGTCGGCTACCGACGCGGAGACGCTCTGTCACCAAACACGTATAAATAACCCTTTTAGTGTGCCGCCACTCTTTCATTATAGCATGTTTCCTAAACATCTATGTTAAAAATATGTTTTCAGTATCGAGAAATAATGCCAGACTTGGGGGTCGCATCCCAGACACGCGCGTCTGACTTTATGAAGTTGTATGCGTAATAACCAATCATATTATAAGAGAAAATAAATAATATGGTACAAGCGCTATAAGTCAGGCATTCATCGCCATCACCTAACAGCCTATAACAGTCTACTGCTGGACTTAAATTGAAAGGACTAACAAACCAACAGTCCTAATCGAGGTATGTCACAGAAGAGTGGCACTGGTTGGTGAAACTGCATGCCCGTTTGCTATTCTAATTACTGATCTAAAAACACACGTTTAGCTTCTATACGCGGTTCGCACTCAACAGGGTTTTTGATATCTGCACTCTGTAAGCAATATTAATAAATATTAAGCTAAGAAATTATGTAACAGCCGTGTTTGCCTTTGACTGTTTTAATAGTCTTCATTATTATGTATCCAGGTGATGTTATATACCTATAAAGTTAAACGGCTAATGTCGTTTTGTGTCGTAAAACGGTAGTAGTAAGGGTTTTCGAGAAAGATCAATCTTTAGTTAAATATTAGAAAATCTGCATAGTGTACAAAGTATTTTAAGAGCCACCGAAGACTACAGACTTTCTATTGGCCGATAGTTTAGCCGGAGACCTTAATCAGTATGAAGACGTATGCAAGTGTGTACATTATGTACTGTGCGGGAGAGTCAATGTATGGCTTGCGTGGTCATAGAATGATACAGATATTGTAAACTCATACTCAAGCCGTCCTCAAAAGCCACTTTTGAATTGGGGAAACGTTTTTTTTACCTGAACCTTTTGAAAGAATTTGAAAGATCCCATTCATCATTTTAATTTAATTAACGTTTATAAGTAAGACCGAATACCTATGTATACTAAATAAAACCTTACATGTTTAAATACGTCGCTGAAACATTGTGTTTAATCAATAAATGACGCTAACGCTAGACGCGAGCAACTTATGTTTATTATGATTACAAAACCCTGTAGATTGATAGCTTCTTATCAATCTCAATTTGTTTGATAAAGCTAAACAATACGTTACATTTTACTCCAGTCATATGCTTTTATTCAGTTGTTTATCTTTACGGTGGCGCCGGCGCGCGGCCGGACCGACTCGCTGACGTATTTCATAAGTACGCACATACTTACTAGTATTACAAATATGCAAGTGTGTTTGTTGGTTTATTTGGTTGGTTAGATAAACTTAAAAATGTATTAAACTATAAAATTAAAGAAATCATAATAAAATTGTTAAAGACCCTAACTTATGACGAGGTTGAAAATATAGTAATAAATTAAACAAAACAGAAATACAAGTAATAATAAATTTATAAAGATGACTGCCCAATACAATATACACACACACGTACACATACACACACACACACACACACATAAACACATACTTATTTAGAATTTATTCTATAATCTACCTTTTACTATTTCAAAAGTATATTTTTAGTAAGATTTATCAGGACTGTGCCTATACCTAACAAATATTGTAGAACCTTAGTGGTAAGGAAATCAGCTATTTATTTATTTATTATTATTATTTGTCCTTATTTCACGCTGCAACAGAGCAACGGATCGACGTGATTTGCATAGAGACAGTCTATGGGCCGAAGAGTGACATAGCGTACTTATTATCCCGGATAATGCATTGATCCCGTGGGATAGATAAGGGAATTTTAGCGAAGCCTCGTACTTTTACGTGTTTAGCATAGAGTCAAAAGTGTAAAATAACAGCGTTCCATCTAAGTAGCTCTGCTCCCACTTCGGCTGACCTTGCTTACGATCGCACTGTACTTACTTTACGTCACCTGGGAGCGTTGTACTCTTTATTTTTCGCATGCATGAGATTTTTATCTCAAAAAGTACCTAACGTATTAAGCCGTATAAATTCCTGCAATCTTTAATTTCGTGATGCGTGGTACTTACACGGCTTAGCGTCTCTAGTAAAGCCAACGTAGTCGGTCGTGTATCACAATATAAACAACGTTTGCAGACGACAACCGCGACCCGACGCTACGAGGCGCCTCAATAGTAAATGTTTCACGCCATATTGTACACTTTATTAACATGAATGTTGGCATCTCTGCTCGTCCATTAATCTCCATATAATTAAATGATCAAGTGAATTATATTTAGCTCAGGAAACGAGGTCGTGCCCACGCACGTCTCACCACGTTCCGTTTCGCCCTATTGGACCACACCGAAACCCCTTGTCCGCGCTCAGTCGGAACTTTAACATCCGACGCATCTTCGGTCGTGTCATAATATTAAGGACGACCTGCGTTCGATTGCAGTGAACAGCCTCACTCGTGTGGGAGCGGCGAACCAATCTGATGCATCGGCATCTGTGCGGGCGTTTATCATCGTTACTGGAACTGCTGTGTATCGCCGCAGGCGCCTCTTGCCGTTCCGACATCCGCGCACACTTAGATAAGTTCCATTCGAACATTCCCGTAGCACTCGGCTAATAAAATAATATCTACATTAAACGTAACATTAGCCAGTGGTAATAGCGACGGTGCGACTCTCCTGCGTAGGCACGGCATATCGTCGAAGGCTTTCTAGGCTCGATAACGGAGCCACAAAATCATTAATAAGTGTTCTGGCTCGGTGAAATCGCTTAGGAAAAATCTCGAGTCTTATTAACATAGTAGTAAAGCTAGTTTATTCATAATTGGCGGTTGTCTCCCTCCCAGTGCAGTGCGTGCGGGTCGCCCCGCCCCGCGCCGCGTGCACGTCGTCGCGCAAATAAATTGCGATCATAATATCGCGCGACATCGACCCGGCCCGGCCACAATTAAAATTTGCATTCTTGTCGTCTGATTGATAACTCTGTTGGGCTGGTAAGGCGGCATTTGATTTGCGTAGGCGTATCTGCACATAATGTTACGAGGGATTGTTTGTTTCACCAGGAAACGAACGCCGTTAAATATTGCATCTGTCATTATGATGTCAATCGATTATAACGATCACGTAACTTAATTTTCTATTGCTTTCCCCTTTATTGATAAACGCATCGGAATTAATGCTGAGATAACAAAGTTGCGTTGCAAATATACTTATCATTTTATGTCCTGTCTCCTGTCAGTTGGAAGTTGTAGGGTATCTTAATTTCAAAAGGAAATAGATATTGGTAGAACAGTATAGTGTTCATTACTTTGATTAAAGTAAAAACACATAATGTAAACATTTAACGTTTTTCCAAATGAATATTGATTTGCGTATTGGAAATTATGAATCAGTAGGTACAATTTACGAACAGGTTCATCCAGATCTTTATCGAACCAACACTGCCGGATTCGAAGTGAAGTGGGTTATATACTACTAACCCTTCAGAGGGTTTTAATAAAAATTGGTCCCAGCACACAGGACTGCAATGCACCAAAAGTAATCGATGTACAGTCACTTCGATGCCTTTCTTTTCAAATCCTTTGCTGTATTGATCGGTCAAGTCGATCTGATCATTTTATAAACTCATTCCCATTCCAGTTTTTTCAGTAATATTAAATATATCATCATCATTAACAACAGCCTCTAATAGTCCACTACTAATCTAAAATCAATAATAGGAGGAAAAATAGGAGGATTTGCCCATAATCACCACGCTGGGTAGGCGAATTGGTGATAGTTGCTTTACAGAGGACGCTTCTCGTTCTCCGTTTTTTTCCCTTAGTCCCCTCGTACGATACCCGCGGGAGGAGGAGGGGTGGTGACAGTTGTAATCTGTTCCGCCGTCACCACACGGCACTTTTAACGTACTTATCTAATACTTCAGGTTAAGGAAATTTCTTAATTATTTTTTTCAGTCATAAAATAATAGAGCTCTAAAATGTTCTTTATTTATCTACACAGAGGGCGGATAGAATTTTTTATTGCTTTATTAAGTCCGTAATTTGATTATATTCTTAAGTTTGTCAAATCTTCGCTTTAGTAATTTCTCACCGCAGCGCGCAAAGCTTCAAATCGGATACATTCTAGAATACGTAGAATGCGTAGCTTTTTGAATCATGATAATTTTATTAGAACGCGCACCGGAGTGCGCCAGGCCAAGTGCCAGCAATTTTTTTTCTGAATGGTGTTTTTCTGAATAAGTTACGCGGATGATGAAAAGAAAGAACCGAGAAGGAATAAGAATATTAAGTGGCAAAGCGTACAGCAATAAAAATGGTATGATAATATATCATCATAAAAGCTCATGAAAGTAGGAGTGAAGTGAGGTTATGGACTAAACAAAGACCAGAAGTGGCCGCAGTAAGTCACTACATTGGTAGGCTTAAAAATTTGGATGGGGTCAGGAACTTGGCCCGTTTATCATAGTTAGGTTTTGTTCGGGATTTAAAATTTACGAACATCCTTTCATAATGCTCGAATACACACAGTTTCGACGTTTATGACAGAAAATGATGATAGGTAGTTTGTTTTTCGTGGAAATCTAGTCTGGAATATCAAGGCATCGTAATCGTATGTTGTTAGACGCAAAATATTATGCATCGTGTATCGTGTCTCGTCTAATTCCGTGCCTCGGAGAAGACTCAGCGCGCGAAAACATTTTTCAAAGATTGTTTTTATGAGGTGCAATTGTACGATACGCTCACTCCCCAGGCATTCGTAGAATGATCCTCAATAAATTATATGCGATATTTTTATTTAGTAAGTTGGCCCATGTCCACTGTTTTCTAGTAGTTTTTTTCTGTTATTTGGGTAATAAAGAATTATATGGCAAAATGAGCGCGCAATATCTTGTTCTTAATATAAAAAGAGGACTAGACTATGAAATAAAATGAGTTAGTAAAAATTCTATAAATTTTCACAACCTGCTCCCGTTAAGGTGTTCGCTATCTCTTAAACTGTCTGCACATCGTAAAACTGTCTTATTAATGAAGTTTCCGAACACGTATGGTATAAAGAGCACGTCGGCGTTCAACGAAAATGCCCAATAAGGGTGCCAATGATTTGAATGTTTTTTATTTTTATGGTTTATACAAATTGGTTTAATACAATGTAAACGACCTTTCGTCGCCTTGCATTTTAATCAGAAACACTGAATATGAATGTAGGTATACATATATAAGAGTTGAATTATGGATAAATAGAACGAGAAGAACCAGTCACAATTGCGACAAGCGGGCGCCCGGCCCAGTCAATGAAGTTTAAAATAATAAATATAAGCTAAAGGAAAAGAGACTCTATTAATATAATGAACGGTTAACCGCGCCAATAACTACGGCCTATAACCTTTATGAGCTCGATAATTGTTTTGCCGGTAAGGTACCTAGTCTTTTCATTCGAAATCGTTTTCAATATCGGAATAATTATGAACAATTGAATAGAGAATGCGTAATATCAACCCAGAAAATAAAGGTTTAATGCTCGTGTACTACATTTATTTCACCTAATATTATGATTTATGACTGATAGAAAATGTCGCTAGGCTCTTAGTAGGAAAGTCCGCCCTTAATTTAATACTTTTAAAATACGAGTAAATTTAGCTTTTTATCGGAGGCTCAGGGCGTCATAACGAACGAAGTTTAAGGTTGCTATTTGATAGTACATTTAACACGAATTAATAGATTCAGAATTTTTGTTTTTTGTCTAGTTGTTTGTATGCCCGAGTAAGTTTCACTCAATTAAAATTCAGCTTGAGCTCTAAAGTACCGGCTGCAAAACAACCGCTTACTTGTGTTGTCTTCAGTATTCAATGTTTTATTCCATCATATGGTTTGTAAAAATTGGTCTTGTACATAATATTTTAGAACACATAATTATTACCCTGATAGAGTATAGCTAAATAAGTAGGAGCAGTCCGATTTATTATATATTTGTAAATATTAGAGAGTGAAAAAAAAAATCTTCTAAGTGGTGTATCGACTATCCACTGTGACAATATTGCGGAGGAATATATAGTATTAAAGATGTTTATATTTAATATTCACGCACATTACGTCGCCTTTTTACGACAGGAAGTTATTAATAAAGTATAGACATATATTACCAATTACCAGTAAAGTTATGAACCCACACCATCTGTTTTTGCATTTAAGGTAAGTTTGCAGATAATAAATATTAGCATTAACAAATTATCAATTTTATAAAATTTATAGCTAACGAAACGCCTCGGGTACTAGTAGGCAAGAAAAGGCAAACTGGCTATAGCCAGTCACGTCATTTGTGACACTGTATATTCCATCAGTAATAATACTATTTTGCAATTAAGAAGACTTATCATATTAATAAGAATAATAAGTCCTTATATGTAATGTGTAGCCGTTGGACTTGTACCTTCCTGTCTTAAATTAGCTCAAAGGTACTTATTTAACAAATACACAAATTTCATGGAAAAATTCATGTTGGCAGGAAACGCAGACTCACCTGAAAAAAATAAAATGTGAAAGTGATCGTTAATTTTGTTTCACTTTTTAAGAATGCGATGATTCATTTGTGCGCTTAGCTGTTGAATTTTTTAAATTTATGAACCTATCAATATAATTATTTGATATAAAATACCGGCTCCGGCTGTAGACTCGTGATTACCCTCAGAAAACAAATTGTTACTGTTTTTAGTAAGCATGTAAGTGGAAATTGACTCTTTATCTCTCACTGAAAATATACAGTCCTCAATTGATTGATGATATTGTCATTGTATTTATGTTACTGTACTTTGTGTCTTTTTTTTTTGTGAACAATAAAGAGTATTATTGTATTGTACATGATAGAGCAAGAGGAAGAACGATCTATACTTATGAAACCTTTTGAAACAAATTTAATGATGTTGAATATCGCTCAAAAACAAACAAAACCCACTGAATCAACCTAATTCCATTCTGTCTGGGCGGTAGTCTGGTTTGTATCGGTACAGTTGATTAAGCGAGGCGCAACAATAATTCTTATTAGCGGCGGTAGACACCTGTTGCTGACACCCGACACCACCGTTTACATAATCCGCACACACACATACATTTCGCCGCAGCATCCATCTCTCGTACACACCGAGACACACAGTCTCACAGAATACGCTCATTAACGAAATTATGCTTGACAGTACTTCCAGAGTGTTCATAGATCCGCGGCTTGTGTCCACCTTAACTTACCGAGCTCCGCAACCTCGGGTGCAGTCCAGAGTTGGATGGGTGACCGCTAGTAGCAAAATTTCATTTCAATTTGTCTGAGACCTTCAGGTTTCTTAAGGACTTCCAACACTCGGGTTGGCCTCTATTCCCGCTACTAATCTGCACTGGAGCAGAGTGATGGAAGTACGCTCCAGGACTCCCCAGTTGTGAGGAGAGAGTCCAGGTAGCTCAGCCGCCAGTGGAAACTCTGATTGCATCGATCTTTGTATGTAGATTCGCGGATGGCTTCTTGCCGTAGTCACAATGTGTAATTCCAGTAAAAGCCCTGAAGTTGGTCGGTGGACGTCGTCTTTGTCATATAGTAATATCCCTCACTTGACAGGGAACAGCAGCCCATTAGAATTATAGAAACAGCAGTTGAAGTCAAACAAATATTTCCCGAAAAATAATGAGGTCTGCATATGTGACGAACATTCTTCTCAGACTGATTCAGCCAACCAAACGCTAATAGCTGTATCCGCACATGTTGCTGTCAATAATTAATTTATTTTACACTTGTTTGACACACAATTGATGGCTACATAAAATTTAATTATGTTAAACGCGGTTGGCGCAAGACAAATGTTGATACCGGCTGTGTATTGGAAGATTGGTGATTTAATCAAATTATAATGTCGTTCTTAAGTATCTTTTGATACGATCTTTAATATAATTTTCTTAATATCGCTTATGAGTTTTCGAGAAAGGCCTTGCAATTTTTAAGGGTTTTTGTTTGGGTAAGTATAGGGTTTTACTACATATAGAAGTTTGTATCGCATGAAAGTTACAAGTAATCTAGGTACTAATTGTTTAAGGATGACCTTACCTAATCGATAAGGTATCGATTGGCTTACCGACCGATATCGGTTGTAAACTAGCCGTCACGTCGAGCGAACGTCAAAATGTTCAGCTTAAGGCTAATTCGGAGCGAGCAATTTATGCTCTGCCCACGCTCGCTGAAATACGACGTACGCCTCTTTCAACCCTTTTATGTAGACGATTTATTGATGTGATTCGTACACGCTTCAATGAGCCGGCCATGTGCCTCTGGTTTGACATGTAACTCATACTTATCATGATCTATGATACGACAATGCAGTGCTCGCTACGCTTCACAGGACGCGGACAGTATATACTAGGAGCCGATATCCTACTCGTGCCGGCAGTTTAAGGAGTCACGCTTCAATGGTAACGGTCATTATTTTAGGTATTAAAAGATATTTTGAATCAGGCATATATTCAGTCAGGCCCGACAGGATTCTTTAAAGTTTTGCTGACAGCGGGGCGATCATACAAAATAGGTTTTCCTTGTTTTGTTTCATAGTAGCCTAGTTTTATGTAGTCTGTTTTATATCGGTTGTCGGAGACTTCGTCCGCGTTAAAATTGTGATCAATATTCGGGTTTAAGTATCCTACGACCTTCTCTATGACTCAAACTAATTCTCTACCAAAACCTATGAAGATAGATAGATAGATAGAATACTCTTTATTGTACACACAAAGTAATTACAGCAACATCAATAATATATACAGAAGACACAGTACAAAAGGCGGTCTTATAGCTATAGAGCGATATGAAGACGTTTAGCCGTTTAGCCGTGAAAGCGTATCAAACTAACTATTTTTCGCATTTATTATATTAGTAAGACGTATAGTGTTCGGCGACAGTGAGCCGGTGTCGTAGACATTTCGCTCATAAAATCTCAACACTTGAAACACAATTTACATTTAAGGAAAATGTCATTATTTTCTTTCAGCTGAATTGCGCTGCACCGCGCGATCTATTCGGACGACGCAAACTGATTTTTTTGTTTTTCTTCACTAAAAACCTCTACATTATTACTCACAAACATTATTATCCCAGTTAATTCAGTGGACTTGGAAAATTTACCGATATCGTGTATATTCAAAATAAACAAGTGCAATGTATATCGGGTACAAATTTCCATAAACAGATCGTGAAAGAAGCATAGACGGGCGTCGCCAATACTTCATTTCCCTGGCGAGCCGGCTTGGCCGAGCGCCAACGGTTCCGAGAACGCAGAAGGTTACGCGATGTCTCGCCTCAGTTTATATGCCTAAATTATATCGAAGATAATATTTTTACGGGTATTTACGTAGATTTAAACAATTTGGTCGATACGGTACTCTCGTACATCGTGTTACAGATAAATGGGCTCGATGCAAATAAACGTAAACACGCACCCACACAATTTAAATTTTTGAATCATGCACATTTTATAACCAAAAACAGGGACAGTGAGACGTCATCAATCATCATCAACAGCCTATAAATATACTCCTTAACTAAAGGCCTCTCCAAATTATAGGAGGATTTGCCCATAATCACCACGCTGGGCAGGCGGGTTGGTGATCGCAGTAGATACCTTTAGTCGCCTCGTACGACACCCTCGGGACGAGGAGGGGCTAGTAGGTACTGAGACCTACTCAATACGAACTCCTCTACGTAGTCGTATCGCGTGCAGACCATACTTCGCGAGGGACTAAACGAAACCTGTGACATGATCACGCGCGATAGGCAGGTAACGTAACTTTCTTTGAAAAAATAATCTAAGGGTATTTAAAAGATTTTTGTATTTGAACACCGCGAAATAAGCCCGGCAGTGAGGGTTCTATCTGAGTAGTGGTATTATGCTGCTCCAAAATCAGAAATAATAATACACGACACACACACATACGTATAATTATAATTATGAAGTTGCAAATAGATTCTTATTTATCTGGCTATGCAGCGAACATTTCGAGTCACGAGCGCTGAGTCTGGCATATTTTATTGAACTACATGGTTTATATTAGGCGTGATTGTTGCATCCTTATCGAGGCGCCGCACCCTCCATCCTCATTAAGCTGTGCTGTGTGCCATTTCACCAAACAAAATGTATACATACAATAATGCAATACCCTGCAGCTTGTGGCAGAAGTTTGATGGTTTTTTTCATCTTATAAGTTACGGTCTCAAGCGGCCAGTCCCACCAACCACTGCCGCCCAAAGACATCTGTGACAAACCTCAAGTAGGACTGTGCGAGGGACTGTTAGTTAGTCCTGTTAGTATTAGGTCATAATAGGAATATTAGTTGTTTAGTATTTGTTAGGAATAGAACTTTGAGACTAGTTAGGACTGTTAGTGTTAGTTAATACTGTTAGTAAAGTCCCAGTTAGTAATCGTTTGTATTTGTCTTATTCGAAGCTGAATGTGGAAATGGGAAAGAACAGGTTAACTAGGGGAAAGGCTCCGGCTTCCGGCTCTCCGGAATGGAGCGTGTAACTCGTGCTACAGGACTGGCTAATGGGCTGTACAGACTTGAATCAATATGTTCTCACGCAACGTGTCTCTCCGTTTATCAGTGCACTCAGAGAGTGGGGTTAATTAAATAGTTACGCGAGAGAGATAACAGTGACGCCTATTTATAGAGGCCGGGCCACCTTATCGACCTAAACCATCTGATAGCGATCTATTTAACACCGAATCGCTCACACTGTTTGTAACTTTAGGCTGCATTTTCTATCCATTATGGTTTCTTCGATTTTAATCTGGTATGCATTGAATTAAACTGAAGGTTTCATTTTATGTTGTCGCTATATATAAAATTTTGTTTTTGGATGCCATATTTTGCAGTTCCTTTTGTCATTAATCAATCAATTAATTAATCTTTAATGGGGACAGTTAAGTATATATACATTAGTCTAAAAGATTCAATTTTATATTGACTCTAATGCCGTACCCATAAAAGGTATGTATACAATAAAATAATAAATGAAAACAGTGCAATAATTACTTAATCATTATGAAATAAGATGTTAAACCACATTATGTTCCAGCTTTTAATTGATGTAGGCTTTCTGAAAAATTTTGACAAAAACTACAAATTCATAGACGTAATTATTTTGTACTTTTCAAACCACATGGAGAAGAAGTTGAAATGAGTTATGAGAGTTGGCAAGTTAAAATATTGTAATTTCAAATACTTCAGTGTAGGGGCGAAGCTCGATAGTAACAAAAGCATAGATTATTAGATATTCAAAAGTCTCGACCCGGTACTTAATTAGGTACCTACTTCAATAATAAATAATTAACGTGATACTGAATGTATTTTCATAAGATTAGGTACTGATTATATAATCAGTACTAATTTTGAGGTAGTGTATTATAATTAATTATTATGTACGTATATACATCATAGTTATTTACCTTATGACAAAATAAAAAAATCTACTGACTTTTATTCTAACAATGGCCACCTTTGACATGGCTTGCTATCGTCACGTTGCATTGCACAAAAACTGCAATCATAATCTAATATCATTATTTCATTATGGCCGTTTCACACAAGCGCAGAGCAGCGAGACAGAGCAGTCAGCAGAACAGAAAGACTACAGCAAACGTTCTAATTTCAGACGGAGAGAACGGCAGCACAGTTAGAGTCCACTACTAAAAAACAAAGACAGATAGGTAGGTTGACAGGTCTATATTGTTCTGCCGCGCTACACTGCCTTTTTGCTTACACACTACAGTAAACGACAGTTTCGAGGCAGTAGAGATCGAAAAGTAGCGGGGGAAGCGAACTGCCCTGAATAAATAGATCAGTCGGCTATTAACTGTGCTAGGCTGGCTACTGTTCTAACAGTATTGTTTTGTTGCAGCACGCGCCTTCAAATAGCAGCAGTAGTTTTCTGCTCATTACTCTGTTTCGCTGCTCTGCATTGTGTGAAACGGGTGTAATACTTTAATATTATACTTAAATGTTACAGAGCGGATGAATGATACTTTTAAGTATGTCAAATTAAGTTTCCTTTTCCATGTTACTTTTACTCTTATTATTTTTATCTTTAATTCCAGATAAATGAGATTTATTTTGTTTGGTTTTTCCTTTATGATGTAGAATAAATACGGCGCAAACATTTTAACGTCAAACTTAAACTGGCTCTTTTCTACATTTCAACACTTCACTGCAACTTTTATTTTTAGATGTCCGTTCGAGTGCGGTATGTAAATGCGACTTGTTAACCTGTGCTTGCATCGAGTTCGCGATACCATGTTTAGGCTAACCGCACAATGAACAGAACTAGATTTGATCACTGGCTATGACGTCTATGACCTATGGTTTATATTTCTGTTTCGTTTCGCACCCTTCCTCAAGTTTTAATACCTACTCGAATGATGATCGATGTACAAAATAATCCAATACTTACATTACATTTCTGGCCATGTATGAATGGCTACTTATTAGTTTTATGGAGCTATTTTCGACTCGATTCAAATATTTTACGCACACGCATAATTTGCAGCAAAGCTCTTTGAAGGTCACTAAACCGACTGGCATTTTTTCAGTTTAACTATTATAGGTACTGTTATGGCAATAGGCAGGCTACGTCGTTCGAAGGACTGATATCCGATGGGGAAGAGCGGTGTTCAAATAGAGACCAGGATTCGGAAAAATGAGAACTGGTTGGCCCCCGACCAGATGGACTGATGACCTGTAAAAGATAGCGGGAAACCGCTGGATTCAGAGGGAACAGGACCAGTCGGAGTGGCGCCTATAAGAAGAGGTCTATATCCAGGACCTCCATGGGCTGATGGATGGATGGATGGAATACTGTTCTTTATAAAATATGTCAGAAATTACATTACAAAAAGTTGATTGCTAAAATTACTCATTAAGATACAGGCTTGCAGGCGATAAAAACTCTAGAATATGCGCAGGTCCTAACGTTTAATCTCATACAACGGGCTCGTCGACATTAATATTAATTGTAGACTTACCTATTCAATTAAACTCTGAATATTTCCCGTATTTGCATTGGTATTTATTAGTTATTCCAGTAAACATTTTGCGTGTTATTAATTTTATCAGAGCGTAAATAATGTTTGCTAGACTGACTAATATCTAACGGAAAAATAGAGTAGTACGTAGCCGATTGTGTAAAGGTGGTACACCTGTTCTCAAAAAATCTTTGTTTCCCAACTACTAACATTTTTTCATATACAGAGTTTGACGTAGGTACTTACTTTAAAAAAAAAATTAAATTCTGATATGTAGCAAAGACACCAAAATGTAAAAAATATGCATTTTCTATGTCAAATAAAGACAAATTAAGTACTTTTCTTTCATTCATATGATACTAAAATTTAAATATTCCTTTGCATGAAAAAGGATGACCTGACGTCAGTTGACGCCGAGTTCAAAGGAATCCCAAATAAATCTGGCGCGCC
>DWLO01001507.1:0-14769 GCA_018245335.1 Dalla quadristriga
AAGGAAGGAAGAGAGGCCTTTGCTCAGCAGTGGAGCAAAGCGGACTAGAAAACAAAAGGGGTCCGTTTGAACGGCTTTATCTAGAAACGCCTAAAGTGTTGTCATTCACAGGCGATTGGTATAGGATTGAAATACCAGACTTACCACATCTGGGGTCTTATAACATCTGGGTATTCGATACCAATGCGTCCCACGCCGGAGCCGCATAGGAACGGCAGTACGATGGTCAACTCGAGAGTTGCTCGTCCGTTATCATTGGCCTTTTCTTCCTAATCTGTGATATCTTTAGGAAGCGATTCATCATCATGGTAATAACACTGTCACCTTATGGTGCAAGATTAATAGTCATGTGTGTCATAAATAAGAATTATGCAACTGATTAGATTTACCCGGTTATCTACACGATGCATTTAATAAGCTTAAATTGAAGTTCAAGGGGATTTCCAAAATGCTAAATTTCACTGCATACTTGCCTGCAAAACATAGAATGATTTGGCATTAATATGTACGCTATAAATATACTTTATTGGACATCAAATAATAATACATAGAATTAAGAGGAAAAATAACAGCGCGTATGCAAAAGGTGATAATATCGATGATAATGATCTCATCCAGACAACCTTTATGTACGTACTAACTAGGTTTTCGACACGCCCACACCCATCCTATAGGAACCGTGCCTTTTACGGGATAAAGTACCCTATGCTATGCCACTCTTCGGTCCACAATCTCTTTGCGAAAAATAACTTCGTTCCGTTGCTCCGCTGCGTCGCGAATGAAGGACAAATCGACAACCAAAGAAACAAACTTTCGTATTTATAATACTGAGTAAGGTTTTTATAAATAAATTTATTAGATACAGAAAAAGCGGAACCATTGGTAGGTAATGCTTAAAACATGCACGAAATGCAGTCCAAAAATAAACCTGTTGACTCATAAATTAATTTATAGAAGCAAGTGCAATGAATTGACAACATTTTGTCGTCTAGGAATGTTGTCAATTCATTGCAAGTAGATACGTATTCAGTGAAGTAAGTAAAGTGTGACGCTTATCATTTTTTAATGAAGCTTAGATAACAGAACTAATTAAACAATAACAATGACGGATCATTGACAAGGAGTCGAAAAGTTTCCGTAAACAATCCACTTTATCCACTCGTTGATTCTCTGCCGATAGACTCAATAGTTCGTTCCCCAGCCGGGGGAAGACGTTTATTTGGCAAATAAATGTTTGTACGCGGGTCTTGGGCGTTAAATTGTGTTATGTTTTCTGTGTGTGTCCGTCACTGTGTGTCCTGTGAGTGTGTAAGCCTTTATTTATTTAGTTTTCGTTGTCGGGGTTAACCAAGGTGTTGTTGTAGGTCCCATAAACTATTAAAGTGGTCTTTGTTCCCAACAAAATGCAATAAATAGCATCCATTTTATGGAATATCAAACGATTAATAATCACTTTATACCACTAATAAAGCTGAAATAAAATTATTCCACTGTTAAGTAACAGTAATAGATTTATCAAATTGATTTGGTGGTTTGAAGTTTAAACATACTTAAATTATAATAAACTCAGAATGAGGCTTACACTGTATTTAAATACAGTTTATATTGAATCGTATTCTTTGCATTTTAAGTTGTCATACATACTCCTATAATCAGTGTTCTTAAATTGTATCCGGAGTTGTGGTCACTGACCACTAATGTCATTAACTACATGACTAACCACGGCTGTATAAGGTAATCGGTGGCGATTAGTGATTTCTTAAATTGGTGCAACTTGAATTATTGCGAAAGGTTAGCTCGGTTTAATCTTGTCTTGATAAAATTGTGCAACCTTAGATTTTTTTATCGGCTTACGGTTACCACAGGATATGTATCTCAACGCACAGGACTACGCTTTGATATGTTAGTCTTAGTTTAGGTTTAGTTTAGTTTAGTTTAGTTTAGTTTAGTTTAGTGGGTCCAAAAATATGACCCCTGGCTTGGTCCAAAAATATCCTTTTGAGACACGTTACCACTCATTACCACGCGGTATGGAGTCTACGGCCGGCCCTAGCTTTTTTTAACATCAACTGGAATTCTCATGCAGCTTTTTCTAATCTATATAAAGTATCATTGACAAGTTAACAAAATAACAATGCAACTTAACAATACGCTATTCGTATAGATCGAACAGAAGTTAAATAAAATGTAATCCCAGTAGCACAAATCGGTAACTTGATCAAACATGACACTACTTACTCGCTCCGAGTCTAAGGCAAGATAACCTCGCGCTATCAGACGTTCGATTCGACTTAACTTAACCCTGCTGAGCTGTTGGGGGCCGATTGTTCCAATGAGTTTGAATTTCCTCTATTTTTTTTTTTCAATAATTTATTCCCAATGGACACGCAGACGGGCCACCTGATGGTAAGTGGTCACCGTCGCCGTTGGTCACTAGCAACACCAGAGGAGTAGCCAATGCGTCGCTGGCCCTGAAGGAGAGCTCTTTTTGCACCTATTTCGAAGAACCCCATGTCATAGTCCACTGAGAAGACCTCAGACGGAAGCTCATCCCACAACTATATCCCACAATTTGTTTTAGTGAAAACTGCTTAATGTTTCATCCGTAAAAGCGCATTAATCAATAGTATTGTACATTTTTTTTCGTTATATACTTAAAAGGATAATGGAAAAATACGTCATATGATTCATTAAAGTACTGAACTACGTTTAATTTACGGTTTTTAAATTCGGTGAATTGAAAGGTTATTCATTCGTTTATTTAACTTTCGTGGCCGTTATTGCGGGCATTTCCAATTTTACATGCTATGTTACTACAAAGCTACGTTACAATAATGAACAATGTATATGAATAATACTATAAAACAATCAGATTTGTTTCAGCTCTATTTGATACGTTGGTTTTGTAAAGTTCAGTAATTTGTTCAGGTTTATCACTGTTCAGCTTTATTCCGTTTGTTTCATTATGGAGGTACACCAATGGATTTGGTAAGAATTTGTTTATTTATAGTTATCGTTCGCGTTATGTCATTGTCTTTGTATTATGTATTAATATTGTTATGCTCAATCAAGCTCTTTTAGTTTATATTCGTAAAGCTGTTTGAGTTACGCTTCATATGTGGATCATTGTACATTTAGTGGTTTACCTATAGGTGACCTTCTCTCCTTACGCCTTCTTTGGTCTTCTGTATACATTAGGTACCCTTGTTTCGGTTTGGCTGGACATTCATGTTCATCATCACAGTTTTGGCATTCGGAAATGATTAAGAAAGTATTCTTCCTATGCATGGTGTTGTGCCAGGGAAGATACCGATGACAAATATCAATCGAAATTTACATGTAACATTCGTCATTACTAACAATTCCGTTACATGACAATGAATCAGGCATACATATGAAATTACAAATTCTTACTTTCTGCGGCGTAGCTACATTCCACTAGCATAATAAAACCCTGGCTTATTATTATGCGTACAAATGATGCACGAATTATTCTGTTAATCACATTGAGCTATTGCTTATTGTTATTATTATATTGCTTAATGATGCTTAACAGGCTTCACTCAAAAGAGTAGATTTTAGGGAAAACGCTGAAAGCCAATTTTCAATTTAGTCCGGTTCAAAAACACATGATAATGAAAGAGACCCATGTTACGCTGTGTCAACAAAGAAGGCGAATTTCGTGGTAATTTCCATTTGTAATCATAGATGACGTTAACAGAAGCCTGTGAGAAAACTTAACTCAATTCAAGCCTGTTTTATTAGGTCTGTATATCATTAAGCGTGCGATGGTAGCTAACCTCTGTGACGTGATGCAGCGTGATGCAGGGTGCTAAATCTAAATCTACGAGTGGCTATAATTGGCGTAGCTACAGTCAAAACGGATTAACGGTCCCCGATTGTCAACAATAGCTCGTCATAATTGTTGTTCGTATAAATATGCACGGATCACTCGCTCGGACTGTGCGCCACGAAACTGTACTTGGCCCGCGTCCAGGGCGCTGCGTGCGTTTTTGCTATAATTCAATTACTATTTTTATAATTGTGCACGATGCCGTTTGGATACAGAAACTCTGTTGACGATTTTGGTGGGAATTGCTTGAATATTTTTCAAAAGTTTATTCGTTTCTCTAAACTGAAAAGACTACCATGCCTGTTTCTTATGTTCCTTATGTTTCTTATGTTGTTAGCATGTATCTGATTTATTTCTGCTACTACCATTTTTCCATTCAACTCTAGCAATGTTGCAAGCTGCAAAGCTGCGATGGTGCTGAGATTGATTGGAAGCTTGATTCTAGGATTTCTAAGAAGAATTTAATTTAATTTATTCATCATCATCACCATCATGTCCCGTGCCAGTACTGTCTCCTAAGAATTGTCAGAATGTTTTATTTAATACGTAATGGGTTAAATTAGTAACTAGTAAATTAATTAAGTATATAACAATAAGTGAACTAATTCCTGCTATCTATTTCGCGTGTTGCCAATTTTTTTTTTTTGTTGACGTTCGTTTCGGCGCGGTCGAAGGGACCGGCGGCGCGGCGCTCGCGCGTTGAGATAAACAATGGAAGTGTGACAGCGCCGGGGCGCGCTATCGCGTTTTCCGGAGGCTGGCGAAGCTCGGCGGTCGGCAGTGCCGCAGGCGCGCGCGCGCAGAAAGCATGTGTTCCGCGCAACCTCTGCGATGTACATAGAACCGGCCGCGTTCCGAGCGCCCAGCGCCGACTCCCTCGCCCCCGCCGAACGCGACCGCATCTGGACGCAGTGCTTACCCACCCCGTTATTCGCAGGCAAGAAGGCGCCCCTCAAGACCTTCGAGGAGGTCCAGCCCCTGCTCCAGCAGGGCCGCAAGCGCGAGCTCAA
Source organism: Dalla quadristriga (assembly GCA_018245335.1). NCBI lineage: Eukaryota > Metazoa > Arthropoda > Insecta > Lepidoptera > Hesperiidae > Dalla > Dalla quadristriga. The sequence continues at coordinate 4,864 of DWLO01001507.1, forward strand.
GCTCCTCATCAGGGAGAACTCCTGGCCCATCAACAGCCCCGTGCGCGCCGGCCTGTGGCCCGCGCTCTGCCGCCAGCACCAGCATGGCAAGTCCATGCTCGACGGATTCTACTGGGACATGGTCACGCAGGTCGGTGTACTATTATGCAACCCAATTTGACCACTGTGCAAGGTGAACGACTCTCGCTCGGAAGGCATGAAGTTTATGCCGCATCGATAAGACCACCTTATCTTGTGAAATCGCGCACTTAATGTCCTCAAGGTCACGTCTATTTACTTTGCTCCGAGCCGCCTCCCTAATGTTTTGTGAGGTATCATTGTATCACTCTTTCAGATAAAAACCCGATAGAGAGACGCTTGAAACAGCGACAATATAATGTACCTAGTTAAGTGAAGAAGATGTAAGTTTTATTTCGAATGTATTTCGTTCTACCCGCGTGAAAATTTAAACTGGCGATTTATTGCCACGATTTTGATATAACAATTTTATATTTTGAACCGCTCAGTACTTACTTATAAGGTTTGAAGATAGCGGGACTACGTGACTGCCAGTTTAAAAAGAAATTACGGCTTGAATAGGCGTCGCTTGTTCAAGGACACGTTTCGTGACCATCGAATGAAAAATTCAATTGTATCGCACACTGATCTCGAGGGTACTTGCTTATGAAGTTTGTCACTGCTCGGGCAAAAAGTTCGATGTCTAAGAGACCCCAACAATAAGTTTGAGCTGTTAGCAATATAGAAAAATGCAGTTCAGAAATTTGATAATTTTACGATTGTTTTATATAAGATTGTATCATTGCGTTGTTGACAATGTGACAAAGTACATAAACTATGTGTTATCGTAATAAGATCTTTTGTTTTACAATTACTTTTTCTACAAAACTTACGTACTTACACGTGTTCGTAGATTTGTAAGGCAAGTAGCCTGTAACGTTTCAAACAATAAGATTCCATAGACTTCAGCCGATTTCGTGTCTTCCACAGTTTAATTTGCGCGTTCATTGTTAGCGCGCACGTGCATTCGATGAATGGGCGTCCTTCTGTTTCCCCTCGCGCTCCGAGACCACGGGTCCTTTTCAACGAGGCGCAAAAACAATTCGCTATCCTTTGAGGCCTCTTGAGTTGCTTGGATTGAATCTCCGACTAAAGAGGCGAGTGTTTTAAGTTCGATTCTTTTGTGTGTAAGGCTCTGTATTATCGCAGCTGTCAAACGAATTACCTTTATCAATTGTGCGTCATAGTTTTAGTAATAGCGAGATGGCTCCATTAGAATCGGTTCGCGCACTCTCCAGATATATCCACGACATTTTGAATTCCAAATTTTCTCAGTAATAGCTGTACTGTGTCATTACCATCAACAAGTCCGTTTGCGTCGTGCGTCAGACTTTGAGTGTACAAAAAAGAATGGTTTCATTGACAATACAAATACACTGTCCTCTTTGGATGTTTATTAAAGTCATGGACAAGCGTGACGCTGTGTCATCGGTTACGTGACGCCGGCCCGTAGTCCGACTGTAGTCCTTGCGTTCGACATCAACGTGCGCTCGCGACGTTCCATCATTTGCGCGACGCAAAATATACGTTGATTGTTTTATTTTTTTTCAATTGCAGCTTTCTGATAAAAACAACGTTATCTATGCAAGTAGTTTAATTTAGCTTGCAACCAACATTTATTTTGGGATGTAAAAAAAAAATATATATATATTAAATACATTGCATATAAGTAATGAATTAGGTACATATGTAAATAAAATAAAACATATGCTTAATATAACTAAATTGTACTTACAATTTAAATAAAATTAAAGTATGGCTCTTAATTATCATTTTCTTTTTTTAATTTATTGGATACCAACAAAATGTACACAGTTACATTCTTATAAACAATAACAGCATTATTTTATCTTTTTATGCCATTACAATTATAGGCGTAGACAGCATGCAAACTAAAAAGAGAGTGGTGAGCTGAATTAAATTACATAAAATTATTAATTTTATTATGTGAATCGCCGTTCAGTGACGCTGTAAAGGCCAGTAGGGCCGGGCCAACAGCAACTGTCCAGAAAAATAAAAATTTAAATGTACCTTAATTAGGTAAGGATTTTAATGGCGTTTATTTATGTCGAATGCGATTATTACTAGGTGGGCTGTTTTTCGAGTGTTTGTATGTATGTATGTATGTATGTCTGTTTATTTGTCACGGCTTGATGAAATTTATCAAATGAGGTGTTCATCTTGATGCACAAAATGTATAATAACTTGTATAAGTATGGCCGGCGTAAGGGATATTTTTTTAATAATGGCTAACTATTAAAAATTAAATAAGCACAAAATGTATACTATGCGCTTGCGATCATTGAAAAACTTATCGCAGGAGGATACAAAGAAAACGTATAACATATTTTTGTAGTTTGTATATTTGTTTCTTCGCCTGCGATAACGATATAACGCAGGCGATCATCAATTAACTATTTGATATCCAATTAAACGAAGGAAATATAACTTACTGCTTAACGAAATATTGAAAACAAACCTTTAATTTGCATAGTTTAGCTACTGAATAATTAGCATCGCATTCGTGTCGCAACCGGCCGGTAACAATAGACAAATTACAATAACACAGGTGTCTTTATACAATAGAAAAAGTACACCTCCGTCCTCCATGATAGACATGTGTTCTTATAAACGACTTTTTATTAGATTACAATTAGAAGGTGAGAATATGTCGTTTTATGGCTTAGTTTTATCGTCTTGCACAAGCGATCAAGTAATCTATGATCCTTCTCCCCGCGTTCTCACCGCACTCAATGCTCTCCTGCATGAAAACCCTGTATGTGATTTGTTTGCGGATGAATGGCCGGAAGTATTGACAGTATGGCTGAAGTTTTGTGACCAAGAAGCCTGACTGTGGTGTCTTTAATTAATGTAAATGGTGTAACCGCATTCTCTCTCTTGCGGGTGGCGGACACATACAGAAAATAACACAATTTTGCACATCCAAGAACCGAGTACAAACATTTATCTGCCAAACAAATGTTTGCCCCGACCGGGGGTCGAACCCGGAAGCCACAGTTCGTCAGTCAGGTCAACCACAGGGTAACCAACGCGCCACGAAGTCGTGGGAGTCGTCGTAATAAAAGGAAAATGAAATGCTAAACCCGCCAAGGGGCGTAGTCAGATATGCCTATGTTGTATTTGGCGCGGGCGTGTGTTCTCGGTACGCCAGTGCACTATGTTGTATGTACTGAGTGTTTGTATGTATGATTTCGGCGCGCGATTGGCATCGCGTCAAGTGTGCGCCGCGGCCCGCTCACCTTCGCCTGCGCGACGAGCGCTTCAAGTGGCTGCAACCTTTAGTTGCTTACTGCATGGCACCGGTCTGTCCACACAACTGATAAGGCCTGGAACGTACGCCACCACGCTGCTCCAATGGTGGAGGGGTTAGTGGCCAACAAAAGTGTACGAGGAAGCGTACATTGACCGAAATATCGCCTTACGTTGCAATTTTTTTACTCGACTTAATGTAAAATGTTAGTCGTAAATTATTTAAATATATAACGCTTACCAAACCAGGGCGGCATGATAAAGCCCTTATAAACTGATTAAAAAAAACTCTATAATTAGTCGCACTGTTGTCAGGTGAAAAAAACATGGGGCCTACGGGTCTCTAGGTATCCTTTATTACCCGGGCAGATATGCCATTCGCCGGGCGACCATGAAAGTAAGTCAGCGTTCTTTTGTCGCGCATAAGCTCCGAAACCACTAAACGGATTTTGATGACATTTTTAGGGATTGTAGTGGGTACCCCCTAACTTACGGCATGTTTTATCTCAATATCTCAAACGGTTTTCTGTTGTCCCCTTTTCATTGTTTAAAATTTATATATTTCAAGATTTCACGCTGGCGAATTCGCGAGTTCTCCCTAGAAAAAAAAATAAACCGTATAAGCCTTAAGAAAAGCTTCTTGTAAACATCACTATAGATTAGATAACGACATCGCTCCGCTGTGCCGAGTTTGAACTGGCCGGTTATCTCGTGGGCGATGAAAAAGTAGGACAAGAAGTCTATGGTTCTTTTTTCATTATTATCAGTGTCGGCTCGATTCGATTACTCGTCAATGTTTTCATTTCCTAAATACTCGAAAAACTTAAGTAGGTGGTTACATTCAGGGCTTTTTATATGTGTCTAATTCGACTGCATAGATTTCCCACTTCCTTGTGATTCGCATTCAATTTTCCAATCCCAGAAATCTTACCCTTATTATCACATTACTAATAAAAACAATCCATCCATCCATCCATCAGCCTTTAAAAGTCCAATGGGTGACATAAGTCTCCCCTTAGCGGCGCCACTCCGCCGAATCTTGCGGTTTCCCGATGTCTTCAGGTCCTCAGTCCACCTGGTTGGAGGGCGCCCTGTGCTCCTTTTGCCGAGTGGTGATCTCCATTCGGGGACGTTCCCCAACGGTTATCAGTCCTTCGAACGACGTGGCCTGCCCATTGCCACTTCAGCTTCTTCTCCGAGCAATGTCGGTAACACAATAAATTCGTAGATGAACAACATCTACGAATTTCATAATTTCTGCTTCGATCGCGTGGCGATATTCCGAGCATTAAAAACAATTAAGGCAGTAATAGATCCGTTTAATGTGATAAAGACAAAAGTGTCAAAACCACGTTTCCGCAACCGGGGATATCGGTTGATAAATCAACTGCCGGATTCAATCTTTCCATCTGCGAAACCGCGAGGCAGTTGCGCCCCTTTTGCCTTTCCTCGAGTAAACGACATCTAGAATCTCTTCCGATGATAAACAACCCGCTCAGTATGACACATCGGAAATTTACCTGCTTCCACGTACCGGCACTAGATGTTTCCTCTCCTCAAAGCTTGAATGCAAGCGGTGGGGATGAGTCAGGAACCAGGATTCCGGCCACGTGTCGCGTGCAAGGTGAGCGCCGCTCGCCAAGATTCCGGTTTTCTCAGAAGTGCTGGAGGAATGCCGCTCTCGAAATATCCACTTCCATTAACAAGAATCGGTCATACTTTGTTTACTTCCCGTTCTTGCATTGTTCCATAATTTATTGCATACGACTTTCGAGGACTTTCGGATGTAATAAATCCTTTATATTTATTGTTTGAAATTAGTTCATCTATTATAATGGCATTCGATGCTTACGAGTTTCCGACCTGGTGATTGCCAATGCTTAAAGATATTTCCATTCCATCCCCTTTAGGTTCTTCTTTTGGCCACCGTGTTGCGTTTCTCTTTGTTTTATCTCACTCGGACGGAATGTTGTCAATGGCCTCTGCGAATGCTATGATTTTGAAACGCGTATCGGATCTGAATCACTTGTCAACCGAACCCATCTGGTGCGGTGCCAACGACTCCCGCGCCTTGACCTCGCGGTATGTCGCCCAGTGTCAACGATAACGGTGGCCGTTGGACTTTGTAGCTCCACTACCACAGTAGATATGCCGCTAAGATTTATATGATCGACGATTTTATCATTAGTATCTCATAGTCTTTTTTTTTATTTTTCAACCCATTACATTGTCCAGTCTCCTGCCTTTCTTTTATATGTGTAACCATGCTGAGATTACTGTGACCCGATCTTGAAATTATTTATTTGCAAAGCTCTGTGTTAAATGTGTTGTATATAATACCGAACTTATTACTGGCGTAATGGAGTAAAGCTTTACAGCGAAAATATAGGATAGACAGAGTACAGAATTAAAAGTCGTGCTGGGGCGCAAACACCGTCTCCTCGCGTCCTTCCCCGCCGTAATCTCATTATTTCAAATCCGATTATACGAGCACTGGTCAGACGAAGCGAATCCCACGGCATTTATAATAAAGACAAATTTAAATAGAATTTAGATTGCTTGGTTTAGCTACTATATTTTCTATTGACAATTTCGCAATGGCTCCAGAAAATCTTGGCAAGTATTAGGTCCCTTAACAGCGCCCTACTTCATAAACTTTACCCATCCTACTTTAGCATAAACTTCTGTAAGAATTCTTCCAATTAAAACTCGCTTCGGTGTTTCGAAATCACAACTGGTATTTTCCAAGTTTACACTAAGTTTCCTAATTTTGCCATAAATAGAAAGAAAGAATTGAATTATCATTGTAATGAAAGTGAAAGAATAATAAATATTTGAAATCTATTTCAAATCTGATTTCAATTTCAGGACACCGACAGATTAGTCATAAAGACAGACAAACGGAAATATGTTTTTGTTAATACCTTCTTTATAGGACCGATTAGACAATGAAAGAAATATATATAGAACACAATGGCGAATAGAATTTGTTATGAAATGGCAATGACGACACGCCTACGCAAATAATAATTTTGTTCTGTCACAGTTTATCTCCTGCGGAATCGATGTGAGTTTCTTGCAATAAGCAAAGAAAAAATGCACATTATATCTTTGTTTAAATGCAAACGGAGGCTATTTTACGTGTTTCACAAAGTGGGACGGACAGTGCATCACTCAAACACTTAATTTTACTTTAAAACTTAAAGCAACCAAAATAATGTTTTTTAAATTGACACGGTGTTTACAAAGCGTGACGTCATAACTGACGCCACGACAATATATTTTCATAGACACTTGCTGCATAGATGCCTGCTGCAACGTCTCTGACGCGATTTTCAATACTAATTAATCAATACACTTTTCTATGTTGTTCAGTTTCATTATTTTGTTTAGTATATACAAGAGAAATAAGATTATTCCTGGAAATAAGAGGCATGTAAACACATGATAGAAAAGCTTTTCAAAATAAGTCCTCAATGTCGTCATGCCTATTGTAAATTGGTTCTGCAAGGATTATCGATGTTGGCATTATCACTTTATCTATATGTGTCGATTGCGCATTCATCATTGATAGGGTTTCATCACTATGCCGCAGGCGATTGGATTTTTTACACAAGTTAATATTTCTTAATAGCTTCTTATTTCTCATCTTAATTGTTTCATATATTTTATATCGCGTAAAAGGAGGTGGTAATTCGCATTCTGGCTTGTTGATTGAAACTAGTGCGCATTTGTATTTACCATTCAACTATTCCCATTAGGTTTATAATATAATTATTCATTATTTGTATTCTTGTGTGCACAACTTAGTTGCATTTCATAGCACCCATGAGACGATTTCGTCTTCTATGGACTTAACAGTTATTTGTTATTTTATTGTTAACACCCTAATTCTCCAAGGAGCCTAATTAAATGAAACGACTTAATGTCTGCTACATAAAAATGATTGACTCGAGCAATTAGAATTTTTTTTCGAATTTAGAAACCTTTGAAACTTTCCCATTAATTATTTTGTTTCTAGAGCCATCAGAATCGGTCTAAAACCGTTTGTCGTTGACTTGATTTTTGTGACACCTTGTATAATCTAAACATGGAGTAAGAAATACGAAGCCTAATAGAGCAATCATTCTTAGGAATGTGATTGTGAAATCGTTTTCATTGGTAATTACGTCAGTGAGATATGTACGAGTAGCTTGAAGTGGTCATCGACAGTCTGATATGGGTGTCCCGAGTCATCGTCTGTTCTCATTGATATAAGTAAATGCAAAATCATTGTAATTTGCAAAGATTTGCGATTTGATACTGCTACCTTACGAGATACCAAAATAAATACAATTTTTTTATAATAATTGAATTGACATAATATCCATCCATCAGCCTTTAGAAGTCTACTGCTGGACATAGGCCTCTCCTAATCGACGCCACTCCGACCGGTCCTGTGCCCTCTGAATCCAGTGGTTTCCCGCTGTTTTCTTCAGGTCGTCAGTCCACCTTATCAGTCCTACGAACGACGTGGCCTGCCCGTTGCCATTTCAGCTTGCTAACTCTGAGAGCTATACATAATATGCATGGTCTTAAACCATACATAATTTGCATGAATAATTCCGTTGGCAATCTTGCAACGGACCGGACGATGATGGAGATACTCAGAGACTCCCGTGCTAAGTGGTTCAAGTCAAGTGGCACGCACGAATCGATTCGCGTTGATTGACTACCCATTATAATTAGCTATAGTGCGCCAGTGTGCGCGTTCGCCCAGCATCCGATGAGGCATTGCGTCACGCGTTGCATCCGTAAGGGCGTTTGTACGTGACCTACGGCAACGTCAACCGTAGCCATAACATTTTCTTTTGCGTTTTGTACGAGCAGTTCATAAGTGCATACAGTTTTCGCGGTCAATTCTTCTTTGGTTTTAAGTGTGGCAACTTTAGAGCTTATTGGTTATGTTAAGTTATCATCATAAATGGAGTCCGAAGTCCATTGATTGTAGATACTAGAATTCTTCAAATCTCCAAATTTGAACACACGGTTCCTTCGATTGCTGAATATACGAATGTAACACGCCACACCTATTTTTGGCAAGTAACAGCTTACATTTTGGTTGGATGGCCGCTGTTGCCAACAAACTAACACGATGCGTATAAGTTGTCCATGCATTGTTTTTCAAGTTAATACTTTCGCATTCGCACTCCGCACTAGCAGTTTGGCGGGCACACAGAAATTCACACACACACATGTCACGACCAAGACCCTAGAACAAACATTTCTTTTTCGCCCGTTGCTCCTCACAGCTCCTCATGCTCATTGCCAACGCTCTATGAAGTTGACACATTTGCGATTTACATTTTAATATCGTCAACATAATACTCGAACTCGTTATAAAAATATCAAATACTTATTAATACATTTTTTTTCGCGTTTAAATATAAGTCGCATAAGCAATTAAAACTTGATTCAATCAATGACGACATCAGTATATGTTTGTTTTTTTGACAATTTAAGTTTGCGAATTTATTATAACCAGTTTTTTATCTGTACTTATTATGACTAATTCATTACCATACTTCTTTAATTTGCCAGTCGTATAATTAGGATTACATTAGCTGTTTGATACATACACTTGTATCATACATATATGTTTGCATACAAAGGGGTATGTAGGTCCATACACGTGCGTGGGTTCAGTACGAGCACGTGACAATCCTAATTTGAATGAAAATGAACGATATCCGCTTCCGGTCGTAACTCTTTCCTTCGTCCTTCAAATTATACAAACACCCGTTTTGTCTGTACTCGTTTCTTATAATGTGGTTTGATGATATTGGGTTTGGTATATATTGTTGTAGTGGGGATATTGATAGGTGTTCGAATGCTCAGCGCGCACTTCTTACCTTTTTAAGGTTAAGAAGTGAATTTTGAAATATTGAAACAAGTGATGTACGCATAAGAGTTATGTTTCCAAAGGCATGTGAAATAATAAGTCTGCCAACCCGTACTTAGGCAGCGCGGTGGACTAAGGTCTTGTTCATTTTGTAATGTGTCAATTATAGGGGATAGCTTGATGATGCCGGTGACGGCTAGAAGCGTTCTTAACGTTTTCTTCGATTCAAATTCCTGGCAACATTTTTAATGATCCTCGTGCGAATTTCGATTTCATTATTTTGTTTATACCGTAATGTCTGTGATAATATCTTGAGCCAGCGGTTCTCTTCTCTTATCTCTCTCTGTCTCACTTAGGTGATCTCTTCCTTTACATTTCCCTGTTTCTAGGTACTAGTATCATGTGTAGGCTCCGTCGCCGTTCCACAGTCAAAAGCATATGGCTAAAGTTCTCTGACTTATATCGACTTCTATGCATCCTCCGTGTCCACAGTTTTGAAAGTAGGATTGTTATGTAACTTCTGTCGCGAGCCTTTTACTGGGTTCAGGTTTGAGATCCTCAACAACTGCATGATCGGCTTACGCGGGCAACCGGCGCGCGCCGTGGCCGCGAGCCAAGTCCCAAAATAGACGTACACTTTGCTTTCCCACCTCGCCATTACATTGTGGTCACGTGTGTTCGCCTCACTTTTATCTTGC
>DWLO01001508.1:0-14755 GCA_018245335.1 Dalla quadristriga
CTGATTTTAGTCGCAATAAAAACATCGTACAGTCAATACGTGCATTTCCTTTCATATCAGTCACAAACAACCGAGCGGCGGACGCACAGTCAAAAATTAACCTTGTGTCATCAACAAAGATTGATAATGATTAAGTATGGATTATACAAGGATCTACTCTATCTAAGCAACGTAGGTAAATAATCCCTCGGTCCCCGCTCCCCCGACTCGGGGGCCGGGGCCGGGGCCTCATTTTAAAAATGTTTAATGAAGTTATAAAAGGCATACAGAGATAATTTTTTTTTGACTTTTGAGAGGTTTCGTTGTGTCGGGAGTTACTTAAAATTTAAATTTAATTTAGAAGATGAAGGGTCCTCCTGTTGCTAAGGCGGTGCCCCCGCTCACCCGGCCAGCGGGTCGAGCGCCAGGCCGCGCAGCTTGCCGAGCCCGGCGTCCTGCAGCATGCGGCAGTGCCGCAGCGCCGGCTCGCACGCGTACAGCACCTCGCGCGCCTCGTCCGCCAGGTACCAGTTGCCAGAGATCCAGTCGATCGCCAAGTGCGACACCGCTGCAGTACACAGAACACGCGTTATCACACTTGCGCGGGAGCTTGTGCCACGCGGGCGAGGGGTGGGGGTGGGGGGGGCACGTACAGGTGAGGTCGGGGAACAGCGTGGGCGCGGGCAGCGCGCGGCGCCGCGAGAAGTCGTCCGCGTCCACGCACACCAGCCCCGCGCGCGACGTGTTGTGGTGCACGTAGCACACCGACCTGCGCACGACGGATATCATTAGTAGTTAGAATCGAGAGACTGGTTTATATCGAATGGCTTGCTAGCTAGAAAGTGTAAAAAAAATAGGGTGCATGCTGATGCTGTCAAGCGCTTTCTCCGCCTGCGATAAGCGACACCAGCGGGAGCGGACCTGTTGGTGTAGAGGAAGTCCATCGCGCGTACGTTGAGCGCGGGCAGCGACAGGTTGAGCGGCGCGCGGCCGGGCTCCGCCCACTCGCGCAGCACGCCCGCCTGCGTCGCCACCACCAGCGACAGCGGCAGCCCCACCGGATCTGCAAGCGCCCGAACCATCTTTAATACTTCTCAACGATCGCGAGGCACTCAGTATCTAATATTCGCCGACTCAAGTCGCGCACGCTCCGGCTGCGTCTCCGGTCGAGTGGTGGCCGAATGGAACGACACAAATGTAGATATTGTTAAAATAAAGGTTTTATTTAAGCGAGTCGGGTAGGTTACCGTTGATGGCGGCGCAGGAGCGCTTGTCGTCGCGCAGCGTGTAGCCGGCGGCGCACGCGCAGCTGTACGAGCCCTCCGAGTTGGCGCAGCGCTGCGCGCACGCGCCCTCCCACTCGCACTCGTCGCTGTCTGCGTGACACAACATTATTAGCACATCGCTTTGTACGTCAAATCTAATATTCGACGCCACAGGGAATCAAAAGCATCCACAATCAAACGACCTCTAAATCTCCAATGTCAAGGATCAATATTTTGGAGTTGAAGCCCTCGAAGGCACAAGCCAGCATATCCAGCCAGCTTATCGTGATCGTCGACTCACCGACGCACTTGCCGTCGCGGTGCTCGTAGCCCGGCTCGCAGTAGCACGCCAGCCCCTGGTGCGTGGGCCGGCACGCGCAGCCCAGCGCCGCGCACGCCTCCTCGGTGACTGCGCAAACACACAGACATGAGCCAACAACAACAGAACACGTGACCGCCAGCCGGGTGGTGAGCCGTCCTCCGCCTTGTATTTGCATGCATGAATGAAAATAATTAGAGTCAATAGTTGGTCTACATTCCCTCGTCGAGCTGACACTGGAGACGGTCAAATGCCATTAGGATTCTCACTGCAGAGGAAGGATCGTGCAATACGGAAAGTCAAGGGCGCCGAGGCACACCATAATGGAAAAGGGTTTTCCGTCATGCACCAAGTCGCTATCGTCTATTAGCGACGACACCGTCTGCACGTGCACGCTAGGGTACGATTGAGGTGCGTACAGTTGTCGCAGATGTCCCACTCGTCGCTGCCGTCGAGGCAGTCGCGCCGGCCGTCGCAGAAGGCGGGCGTGGGCGCGCAGCTGAACTGTCCGTCGGTGGGCGTGGCGCAGCGCGCCCAGTTCCCCGGACACTTGAAGTCCTTCTCGCCTGCAACACAAGTTACGCGCTGAGGAGGCGCATACGTTTCCGATTTCGGCCACTAATTGATTGCCACCTCCCGGAGGATCAGACTAATACTCAGAATGCTTAAGTTGGATTAGATTCTGGTTGTTACGTATCAGTAGCAACATAATATAAATGAAAGTTTAAAGTGAAAGAAATGCGTCGGGCGAGCAGAACCGCGGTGGCGGTAAGCGAGGTGGAGGTGGAGGTGGAGGTGGAGGTGGGGGAGGCGCAGCGTACACATGTAGGGGTCCTCGTCGGAGGCGTCGTGCGGGCCGCAGTCCGCGTCGCCGTCGCAGCGCCAGCTGGCCGCGACGCACAGCCCGCTGCGCGCGCACCGGAACTGCCCCGCCCCGCACGTCGTGTTCCACGCTGCAACAACCATCGCCAAACCGTTAGACAGCCCGGTGTGTGGCCCCGGCAGCCACCCGCGCGCCACCCGCGCGTGCCGCTGAATAACTACGAAGCACTGCGACCGGCGAGGCGCCGCCGATAGCTTCGCATCAAAAACCTCTTCGGCGAGGACGCTCATCAGAACGTGAACGTAAAAGGCCGGGCCTCTTGGGCAGAGGCTTTCGCTCGCGCACGTGGTGTAAACCTTTCATATTGAGGTTTATAGAGTGTGGAATCGCCTCCAGAACTACAACGCGACAAGAGAGGTACCACCGCTATGCATTCGCTGTTGTTCTCAAGTAGAGAGAAGTGTATCTACTACGGCGACCACGCCGATCATACTATACATGGAAGGATTTCATCTTAATTCCATCTTAATTCGGAGGCAGCAACGCACCGACGACCGACTAGGTTTGGATAACGTTTGATGCGGCTTGCATATTTATTGATGTGACTGGGACTCTAGTCCCGTGTCGCAGATCCAGCGAGCGTTGGGGCACGCTGGCGGCAGCACTCACTGCAGCGCAGCTCGTCGGAGGCGTCCGCGCAGTGCGGGCGGCCGTCGCAGCGCCACGCGCCCGGCACGCAGCGCGACCCGTCCTCGCACGCGAACTGCTCCGCCGCGCACGCGCCCGCGCCCGCGCCGCCCCCGCCGCCCGACAGCTCCTCGCCGGGGATGCCTGCACACAAATACCATTTCTTCAGTACACGTGTTCTATCCTACTAAGGAAGTAATATTGTTGCGAATGCTTGTGAGGATGGATGGATGGATGTTTGTTGCTCAATCACGGAAATTGACTGGAGGACGTATCGCAGCCTGCACAGGGTTCGGGCGTATGCGCCCTGAATCCTCTGTCTCAAATTTAGAGTTTAATCTTAATCAACATAATATTCTTAAATGTTTTATGTTAACATAATAATTATGAACGGTAAGTAAAAATCGATAAACTTTAAGATACCTATGTATTTATTAATGAGAAATATTATAGCATTTTTTTTTTAAAAAACCTTTTTAGCCCTATAATCACAAACGTACAGGAATCTAACTTGAACTGAACACTTGAACCCTGCCAAGTGAAGGGTTGCCAGCCGACTGCCGGCCTCGGCTCACTGTTAGATTGTAGCCTAACGAAAAAGCAGACGGGCCACCTGATGGTAAATGGTCATCGTCACCTATGGACACTCGCGACACCAGAGTCGCCAATGCGTCGCCGGCCCTGACGGAGAGCTCTTTTTGCGCCTACTTTTGAAGAACCCCATGTCATAGTCCACTGGGAAAACTACAGACGGAAGCACACTACCAGACCCTCGCGGAGGTCTCCCTGGGCGTACGGAGTTGCTCTCTAGACCATCATTTTTCTTCACTTCAAAATGTTATTTCCTACATCTTAAAACAATTGATATTATAAATTGTGGGAGCTTAAACACACAAAATATTGGTTTATACCGGTTGGAGTGCGCTTCCCTGCGAATATACGAATGGGAGCCCCTCGGCCCCGCAGCCCAACCTAACCGACAGCGTTGTAGATGTGAGTACACATGCTCGGCAAACATATTTAATACGATACAATACAATAACACCACAAAATAGACACAAAGTACAGTTAGGTGCATAAATACAGAGGTCACAATCTTCGATGGTTGAACTTCAGACCCCACGTGTTGATATAAGTACAATATGTAGGTATTGTAGGTACATTATATGTATCATGTTTATGTTTGAACATCTAATAAGACATTCGTTAATCATTGCTGTGTTTTAAATTCGGTTAGATACGGAGATCTACTTCGGAGAGCGGCATAAAGGTGAGGGCTATCTATACGAAATTGTTATCAGTTTTATAGCTAAATCTAAGTAAATGTACCTATCTAAGTAATTAAAATGAGTTCCAGCTAGCCGCGCTGTCGGCGGGCCGGCGCCCGCAGGAGCGGAGCGGCGCCGCGCTGGTAGCATCCTAGCATCCTAGCATCCACGCTGCACTCGCTGGCTTCTGCGCCGCACCACCGCATACACTGTCCTGTCCACCTAGGCGCTATCGATGCTTCCGCTGTGACGTTTCTCAAGTGTATGTAATTACCTTATGATGAAATAAAAAGTATTGATTTGAATAGCACCGCAACGCAAATGCTACTCCCGAGGACTAGGTCGGCTCTTGCATAAATATGATCGGTCACCACACCTTTTCAGTGGACCCTGGCAAAAGCGTAAATGGAGCTGGCTCAGGAAGGGGATTCATCTTAATTGTCGCGCAAACATTGCAAGCATGTTTCGTAAAAGCTAACGGAAACCGTACCGCTGTCCTCGGACATAAAGTTTGGTGCAGCAAACTATTAGGGCTGATATACTATTTGTTTATTTTTATTCCTTTTCTAAAACAACATGAACAATGATGCTTTGATTCGATGAAATAAATTAAACGAATACCAACCGCCAGGTAACCTCTCTTCCCGATATATTTGGCATCTGCGGTGAGGTGCCCGAGGTGCTGGCAGCGTTTACTCGCTGTACAGCTAGGCTAATACGCTGAGCGAGGAAACTGACAGCTCTTGGATCACCTATACATTTAGAATTGACAACGTTTCTCTTTAACTGTATTTTCAAACAGGTAGTCGAGTAATCACAAACCGTTTACGGGTTCGCAGTGAACTACGCCGAGAAGCTTAAGTCAACACTCGTAATTACAACCGTTGGACGCATGCACGGCGGATCAAAAGAAGCGGAGCACAAAGGCGAGGGCACGGCCCCACCACCCCCTACTGCCCGACATGAGGGGCGCGGGCCGGGAGCGCAGCGCGACGCACTCAATGAGTGTGCCCTCGCGCTCGGCTAAACTTTAATGCGCTATCGGTCGCTTGCCTTCGCTTGCCCCCGCACCGCTTGCGCACCGCTTGCGCACCGCTTGCGGGGCTTCGTCGACAAGCGTAACTCCTTTTAATATAAATCTGTGGGGTTCAAGCGACAAAGTTAGTGGTGAACCAAAGGAGCATACTGTATACGAACGTATACGGGCGTGGCGTACGTGGCGTACGTGGCGTACGGGGCGAGTCCCCGATGCGTGCGCATTGGCGCGAACGCGTATTTCGAGGAGAATTATTATACTACTACTAGCTGTTGCCCGCAGCCTTGCGCGCGATTTATTTTTGATTTAAATTATGCGAAAATTAAAAATATTACGAAATTCCCATACAAACTTACATCTACTGGATGAATTACTTAGGGGATGAGTTTTGAAAAATCTCATACAAGTTAAAGCACTAATTTTGCAAGCCCTTAACTTTAATGTTAACCATATACTTAGTTCAATTGGTACTCAGTAATTTTTATAGTGCACCGGGGCACCAGCGCTGGTCGAGCAGCCAAGCCTCCCACGCGAGCTGTGGGAGTCTTCGACAACTCAGTCCTCAATAGTCCTCATTCCACGGCAGAGTAAATATTCAAATTAGCATTCGCTATCGACCACGTTAACAGAATCTCTGCAAAGACTGTCTCGCTAAAAGCGTATTTACGTAAACAGTATCATCACAAAAGAAAAAAAATGAAGGAGTAGAAGAGACAGTAGCTAAGTATTTCCTCTGTGCTTACTTTCTAAGTATCTCTTCTGTGGTACTCGCTACGGCGGCGGGCGCAGTGTATTTATATAAGCAGAGATAACCTCCGGCCCCGCCTGCGCCCCGCCTACCCCCGCCTGCGCCCCGAGTGTCCCGACAGCGCACAGCGGCCACTGTCTGCGGAGGCCGGGGCGCGCCGGCGCATATCTGGAGGCGCGGCAGTGTTCTGACCTTTTCCTTTCCTTTTCCTTTTCCTTTTCCTTTTCCTGCATGTATTCAAATCTATACCATATTTTATGTTTGAGAAACATTAAAAATTCAAATCTATCTTACTATATAAATAAAATTCAATTGCGGCATGCATCGTTATGACACTTATGACGGATCACATCTTGAGAACGGCTCGACCGAATGGGCTGCTTTTATTGTTGTGTTTGTAATTGTCAGGACAAGGTTTGTATGAAAGATTTTTTTGTAAGACCTAACTGAAATGTCGGAAATTTGCATGGTATTTTTGTAAGAAAATTAATTTAATAAATTGTACTTTCAGTGTAACAGATGACATCAAAAAGCTAAGCTATTATCATTTTCCGTTGTATGGAAAAGCAGGCGTGCGCAAAACGTAGCGGCGCGCGGCTGTGCTTATTCGTTTCCTCGGGAGACAGTAGACGGAAGAATTTGCAAAGCGAAGTGGCGGTGGGTATGAACTCGTTATGGCAAATCCATCCTTTACTGTTCCGGTATACAAGCACGTGGAGAACAGCGACGGGCGTTCGGTTCGACGCTCTCCGCGACACCGGACACGCAGCAGGCGGCCGCCCATGCCTCGCCACCGGCGCGCCCGCCGGCGTACCCGCAGGCGACGCCGGGGCGCGCGGCGGGTCTCCACGGGCGTATGCATTTCATCCGAATGCGATGTTAGTGACCAATTGGTTTATCTTCCACAAAAATAATTGTACTTATAATATAATTGAATTATTAAGTAACGTACTTTGTAATAGATATATCAATGTGGCCGCCGTCAGTATCGTTTTTGTGAAAAACATTTTTTTAGTTTTTTGTATGAATAGTGGCTATCTTTAACTGTAACATAAATATTATACTTGTGTTTTCCCGCGACTTCGCTTGTGCAGTCTTCGTGTAATTGCGCGTGGGATCCTGAATTGGGCAACTCGTTCATAACTAAAACTAAACAGTTCGGAATATTTTTAAAAAAGTAACAGAAAACCCGACTGCAAGCGCACTTAGCTGTAAAAAAACAAGCTTTAAATACGAAAACTGAACAAGTAATCGCAGGCGGCGGCGCGCCCGTCTGCCGCGGCGCACGCGCGCTACGTGCACGTACACGCAAACACGCACCCACACTATTACAGTTCCTGAATCGTGCACATTTAACACCATCAGCGGGGACAGTGAGACGTACTCAATAGGAATTCTGCTGTTGTCCTGACCACGCTTCGTGAACGACTAGACTAAACCGGTGACGGTGGTCATAGGTTTTGAGACCACGCGCGATTGGCAGGTACCATTTTTGAACGAGTCTAAGCCTTTGTAGTATATTCTCGCCTCCGCCGGCGATTACTTTTGGTTTAGTGGTCTGGCAAGCGGATTTACTGTTTCTTTTTTAATAATTAATTTTTTGTTGTCCTTGTCCTCGTCGTCCGTTTCTCTGAGTAGTGAGACGTGTGTGTAGGTATTTTAATCTATTCCGTGCGTGATTAAGGTTATTAGTTATTTTAAGTACGTACTAATGGCATAATGAATCCAACTCGAACTGATGATTGCAATAATGTATGCTAAACAAATGGATTCCAATGCGGTGCGCGATCACAGCACGAGTGCATCTACGGCGCGCCCGGGCGCCCCTCGACTGGCGCTCCGCTCGGGCGTCGCCTCGGGCTCGCTAGCGACAGTGCGCTTAGGCGTCGGTCGCATCGAGATTCGACCTCAAAGGTTCAGCGGTTTTTAGTGTGTTTTCAATTCCACTTATTTTCCTTCGTTTATAGGATAATGGACCTAATTTTTGATCAAGTTACTTGACTGACGATCTAAGTAATTCAAAAAAGAAAACAGGATTAAGTACGAGAAATTGTCTCGAGAAAAAAAATTATGAAGTGGACTCTTATTATTTTAAATTTTCTGTGCCACTACCTACTATAGTTTTACAAATTAGTTCACGGAATAATTTTTTAAACATAGTAAGTAATCATTTCTAAACAATCCAAAATAATTTTCTTTTACCGTCAAATAAATTTGTGAAAATAATTTAAAATGATATTCGGCGCTTACGTTGGTTATTATCAAGCGCGCGCTCCCTACAGCCATCTCACCATTTACGTACATAAAATAGTTGCATCACTGTCATTTTAAAATTCCATCGTTATCCGTGATCTGTCCGCGATGCGTCCGCGATCCGTCCGCTTCATTTTCAAGTTAGGATCGACTAATGTCTCCTCGGTAAGGCAGTGCAGCGCAGGATGGCGGGGAGAGCAACGTAATGCTAGCCGCGACTGGCGTACGTCCGCGAGAAATCTCACCCGCAGCCGTGGCGACCAGTCAAACCAGATTTACGAACTGTTACGGACTTTCGAATAATGAGGGAATGAGCTTGTGCGTGTGCTTCTGAGAGCTTCTGCTTCTGCTGAAAGAGTTCTTCTAAGTTTGCGATTAGCTTTTCGTCGGCGACTCCCCGACCGCGAAACAGAGCCCGTCGGGCGCCGGAGGCGGGGCGGGCGCGCGGAACCGGTCCGGCGCCCTCGCCGTCGCGGACCCGCCTCGCGCGACCTTCGCCGATATCGCCATGTATCTCTTTATCTTACTAGATAATTATGTTTACCGGACAGAAGAACAAAGCCGCAGGTGTACAGCTGTAGGTGGGTAGTGGGTACATCGGTTTTACTGAACGAACGATCTATACGGTCAATGGATTTTTTTAAATTATTTCAGTAATTTTTTTCTTGTGGATGGTGAAATTGTCATCGCCTTCGTATTGCCAACGATTTAGTAATCTTGACGGAATCGCTGGACGACCTCGGTACTATGGTTGCCCTATACAGTGCATCACAACGGGTGGGTCTGAAAATCAGTACTGGTTGTTGATGATGGTCAAGGCCTGGGACAAGTGATCCAGATGGGTCCACGGTCCGAATTCGAGAAAGAGGTCACTCGTAGAATCTAACTGCAATTGTTCAGGAAATTACGTACATCCAAATTACTTCAGTGCCTGAAGTAGAAAGTATTCGAGCAGCGTGTGTTGCGAGTGAGGACATGGGTCCGAGACGTGGTCCTTCACTGTCGGCCTTATTCGCAAGCTCAATGTCACTCAATGTCACTTAATGGAGAGAGCAATGCTCGGTATTTCGCTCGGTACGTGAAGACCGAGTGCGAAATAATTAAATCCGTAGAATCCGCAGAATTAGCAAGCTGAAGTGGCAATGGGCAGGCCACATCGTCGGAGGGACTGAAAACCGACAAGATAGACTGACGACCTGAAGAAAACAGCAGGAAACCATTGAGTTCAGAAGACACAGAATCAGTCGGAGTATCGTCGATTGGGAGAGATTTGTCCAGCAGTGGACCTCTCAAGGTTTATGGATACATGAATGGACTTGCTTAACCTGTCAAGCCCAAAGCCAATGCTACTTACATTCATTACACTACCATTTATTTCTTTTTTATTTTATTTATTTAATGTTCTTGTAACACTTAAGACTGAGTGAAACAAAAAAAATACTTAATGGCATTCTCTAAGAGTCAATGAAATAAAAATCAGACTGAAAAAAGGGTGCTTTTAGAGGAAGATGTTTTAAAGAAAAGTATAATACATGTTTTTACACACTAATAGTGTTGAAATTTCCTGAAATGTCAACACCGGGTATCCTGGTTTCTTTGAAGACTAGTACTGAAATTCCTGGTTCTTGAAAACAGCTCTGCTTCTGATTACCCTACTGGCAACCTCTATACTTTTCATTTGGCCCTCCAAACAGTGATTCACACTCTTCCCCCTTTTTTTTTTACCACCTTAAAACTGAAACTGAACTTGAACTGAACTAAACTTATGCTAGTAGTCACATAATTTAAACAGGACTAACACTAATGGTCCTGTTTATGTGGTCCGATTTGAGGTTGGTTGCTTGACTCCACGTCACCGAGCTTTATAATCTATGTAAGATCAAGCTAATGGTGAATTGAAACAGTACAAATTAACATGATGTTGGAAAATTCCTCTTGTTTCTTGAGCCGCTGATAGCACAGAAGATAAACAAAGAACACAATATGGATGATGATAATTCATTAATAGCAAACATTGACACATTGACAGCATTTTGACCTCCCCCTCCAGAGAAATGATAATGAATCGTAAACATTTGCATCCTATCAAGATTGAAGTAACCTCTTTGGAGGTGTCGGAGAGTTTCAAACCCAAAGAGGTTGCATAGGAGCAATGGAGCGAGTAGGCAGAGAGTAGGCAAGAACAGCATGTCCTAGGCCTTCCCTAGTGGTGTGGAGCGTGCAACTGCACATAGTGGCAAATATAAGTGAAGAAAAAAGTTAATTAACAATTAATTAACTAGTAAAATCAACAGACTTTAAAGAGTTTTTTAAAGTTCTTATTCTTATATTATATTTATTTATTTGTAGCACGCACGACCGGCGCCGAGGGGCTAGGGGTCGTAAACATATTAAATGACAATATAAGTATATTAAAATAAAAAGCCATACTCTAAGCATGAAGTAGTACCTATATCTAAATATTTCCGACTTGAGGAACGTAAACGTCTGAAAACCCCTATTTAAGTTCTTCTTAATAAAATAGCGCTATAAGATTTACGTCAGTGGTATTCCGTTATAGAGGGAATTGCCTAATTTTGGGGGGAATGTTGGGAGTGAATAGGGACGCGCACCGGGATGTAGCAGCGCCGGGGGCAGCAACGCGGAGTGCGCGGCCGCCGCCGCCGCCATCAGCAGCAGCAGCGCGGCGCGCGCTGGAGCGCCCATGTCGCCGCCGGCCGCCTCACGCGCGTTCGCCGGCCACCATCGCCGCTCCCCGCTGCGCACTATCCACTGCACGCTTAACGATACACGTCCACTTTGATTAAACAGGAACACAAATACAGGTCCGGCAGCTCTGAATGCGTCTATTTTTGTTTTGGACACGAACTCCGAACGGCCCGAAAAAGCGCCGCCCTTAACTACTGGTTCGCTTTTTACGGTCTATGTAATTAGAACTTTGCCGGTGAGAAAAATATCGAAATCTTTTTACTTTTAACAATGTTAATTAATTATACTAATTTACAATACAACACAACGCACTGCACTACCCGCAGATAAGCTTTTAAGAGCGTCGTATCGTAATGTATCCCTTTGTCTGTGTATTTAATTTACGTACACATCAGAGGGAGACATAGAGTACACTGCACACTGCACTGCAAGCATTACTATACTACTACTGATGTAGATTTGTTCTGATAGTGTGTGTGTTGACACTATACATATACATACACAGAGTAGAGTAGTTTATTAATTGAAATTAAATTGAATTGAGGGAGACTGTTGAATAGAATTGAATGGGTTTTACTTTACACAATGACAACTCATTCATTCCCGATGTTATTATCATACAGTCACACGTAGAAATACTCTGTGAGGATATGTGTAATCCTAAAAATACCAAACAAAGCAAATTGTATCTGTTGAAGTTTATTTAATATTATATCCTCATAGGAGATGATTTTAGGAGTTAAAAAGGATGTTTTCATTCTTTTGGGTTGGTTTTAATGAATTTATTGCATGGACTGCAGGGGGGTCTACTCTTGAGTCGCGTCGTCCGATCAAAACGTTAGTAGTCAAAGGATCTAGACGTGATTCATTAACATTATGTCAATTTTTGATGTACGTTAAATCGTGGCCGATGCCCGTTTTTTGAGGTGTCATTCCGTACAAAAGTGTAGTGTATGCCTATCGACGGGAAAATGACCCAAAACAACATACAGGCTGTCAGAAACATAGGTCACTAAATTATTGGTGTAATTTTTTAAAGTTGTGAAATCTTATCGTTTTGACGTTTATTTACCCGCGCACGCCTTCAGCACATAGCATTCATTACGCATACTAAAACATCAAAATCTACAACTTTGACGACACGTCTTACCTACCTATGGTTAGTATTCGACAGATAATAATCTAAGAACTATGGCAATTAAAATGGTAATGTATAGCCATACATGGAACTTATATTAAACGAGGCTTTGCCCGCTGCTAAACCCGCGTAAAATTCCCTTGTCTATCCACTAGGAACCATGCATTTTTTTGGGATAATAAATAGTGTATGTACTATGTAAGCTAGATACTATGGCCATAAAGCACGTCACGGTTATAGGACGCTGCGACTCAAGAGTAGATGCCCTGGGCCCTGGACAATAATGTATTCTAATATTGACAACTTTACAATGTGGAGTTAAGCTATAATAGATAGTAATAATCTGTGGTGGAGTTGTCAAACCCTGCCTGACAGGAGGTTTATTGAGAAAATTTTGTGGAATTAAATTCGGTAAATATATTTCATATTCAACCTATTTATTAAAATAAACTATAAAAATGTGTTTCTTTGCTTTATTTATTTGTACGATAGATTTTAACTTTTGAAATATCAGTTATGTAACCACTGCATTATAGGTTAGATAAATGTTTTGGTTCATCAATTATTTGGAACAATTTAAAAAGCTGTAAAAATAATATTTAAAATTATATATTTTTATATTCAATCCTAATGATGCGAATGAATAATATAATATATTATATATATATTTACATTATAAGATATTTTTTTTTGGAAACATAATTTTACTAGAATCTGTGACCATAGGACCATTAAGAAGAGATCTTAAATGTGTGCAGTGATCCTGCCCGTCAATGTCACCGGCTTTTTATTGTAATTGTGTGCGAGGGATCACACTGCTACTTTGTTTTACATGAGTAGTTTTATATAGGCGCCGAGCGGCAATCGTAACTGATGACTAGTTAAGCCGCGCGGGTCTCGGCCGGCAGTTGGTTGAGCGAGTGCTGGTGGCAACATTTCTTGAGCGCTTCCGTGCTTTCGAGGGCACGTTTAATCTTCGGTCCCAGCTGTTATTATTAGATAACAGTTGTAAGGCCATCTGAGGCCTTCGGGCTGCCTAAAAAAAGTTCCAACACCTTGGTTGGGTTGTCCTCCAGTCCAGATCGTAGCAGCGTGGGGGAGTACACTCCGAGCCTCTTCAGTTGTAAGGAGACCCATGTCATGCAGTGGGCCACTACAGGTTGCAGCCACAATTTATAAAAACCATTATCCATTAACCACCGACATATGAAATGTGAGTGCAGTGACCGGACGCAGACATGGGCGGGCACGGGCACGGACCGCCGTACACAGTGCCGGCATGCTCGCAGTTCCAGACCAAGGGAATCCCACAGCTGGAGGAGCTGGAGAAGGCGCTTGCGCAGAAGGGGCTCAAAGACCCCTGGATCAGGTGCGTTTCATGGCATACCAAGCATTAGCGTACACATGGCTTGTGGCAACATTTTACGAATGTAACATAGTTAGACCGTTGAGGAAGGTAACTGGCATAGCTCGCAGAGAGCAAGTTGAAGAGGCAGTGGTCACACCTAATTATTCCAATGACTGATAACCAATGGGGAAGAAAGGTCCACAAAGGCTGCCGGATGGATGGATAAAACATAAAACAATGGAGTAATGTAATCAACTTGTTTATTGGGCTACGTAGCCATATTGTGTGCTTTATAATTAATTGCCTACCAAAGATATCATACTAAGGCAAAGTAGCTGTTTTCATAATGCCATACATAACAGATGCATACTTTGACATGCACATATGGCCTTCTTAACAATACCCAACAATCTAGCATATAATGTAATATGTATGGCTGCCACTGGCTGCCAGTTACGTGCACATCAAATCAAGTGAATGTATCTGTGCTGCTCCATTCAATATCTAATTTTATTGTTACTTGCTTTCCTTTAAATTATTTAAAGCAATTACTTTGATTTTAGGTTTATTATTTACATATAAATATGTGTAGTTTAGTCCAATTGCGAGATGGTTATTTCAGGAACGAGGCGTGGAGGTACCACCCCGGGTTCGGCACGCGCTGGCAGCGCGCGGGCAAGGCGTTCTTCCGCGGCCTGCCGCTGGGGCTGGCGCTCACCGTGGCCACCGTGGCGCTCGACAAGCTGGTCGGCGGCGGCGACCACCACGGCGACCACGGCGACCACGGCGACCACCACTAGTTGTGATTAGGAGTTGTCGTCATTAATACACTTTTAATTGTGATATTTATTTAGTGTTTCTCACCCACCACGAAGGGAATTAAAAATAAATGTATATCCGAAATATTTATTATTGTACAAAACGCTTACTCTAACACACAGTAGGTATCCCAACAGCGTCGCCGCGGCGGCTCAGGTGGAGCGCGGCTTGAGGTCCTCGTAGCTCGGCCGCAGGAATATGAAGTTCTTCTTGGCCGGGTTGTAGTGCTCGTGGCCCTGCGCCGACACGACATTAATTAGGCTGGGGTTATGTCTGGTGACAATAGCAAACCACTGCCGCCCGTCGACGTCCGGTAGGAGTAATAGATGGTTAGTAATCGTTAGTAATTGGACCGAGGGAGTT
>DWLO01001509.1:0-14754 GCA_018245335.1 Dalla quadristriga
GTTTGCCTTTCAATGGTTGTCTGGAAGAGATCGCTCTTTAGTGATGAGACCGCCAATTGTACGAACTTTACTTTGTGTATTTATTTATGTACCTTTTTCTGGTGTGCAATAAAGGATTTTTTTTGTATTGTATTCCGAGAGGAGCCCAGCTCAGTAGCAGACCGGTAATGGGAAGTGGCAAATAAAATTCGAAAACAATTTGAAAAACGCAAACTTTGGAAACCGTTGACAACGAAGCAACTTTCCTTCGTGATAATGGGTTGGCTAGCTCGCAGCGAGCTGCTTGGAAACCGACCAGCTAATGTGTTAGGAGCGAGCGTCTGTTCAAACACGATATGTTATCGGCCCGCTTTACGGTTCACCGGCTGAGTCACGGCGACATGTACATGGGTACGTTCGCTTCGGAAGACAATAATAACGTCGGCTTTCGACATATACTTGAAAGGAAAAAAGAAAAATTGTTCATTCAGCTAAGAGGTTTGGCAATTGTGACGTACGTCATTCGCTATTAAATAACTGAATTACTGATACGCCTTCTACCTCGGATCCCCAACGAAGCCCTCACCCCAGGTGTACTCCAGGATGTCTCAATTTGTACACTACATTGTATCAAACTTATTATTTTATTCTTGATTGTACACCATAAAAAAATGCAATGGATAACACAAAAAAATACTTCAATTCTAAGGTACGAGGGCGGTCTTATCGCTAAGCAGCGATTTCTTCCAGACAACCACATGGTGAGGAGGGAAAGAACACAGCTATGAATAAGGTAGGGTAAGGTAAGGTAAGGTTTCTACTTGACAAACGTTTTCATATTCATATTTGTAGTATTTTCCAAAAGCTTCTACAGGTAAACCTTGCATAATAAATCCAGTTTTTGTGTAATATAAAATTACCTCAGATTTTAGCGTTGCACACACTCTAGGCCATTATACTGGTCCAACAGGCTTCACTGAAAATCAGAGCTGCGGCTAATCGCCCTAGCATATGCTGAGTGGACGCCTTTTTGGGACAGGGGGTGCAGCATCCTTTGTAAAATCGGTTTCAGTAATTTCAATTATTGTGATTTTTTGTTTAGATTATGTTTTGGTATAAAATAAGAAAATTGTTCATGTTTTGCTGTTTATAAATTTTTCTTATTAATCTCCAATTACTTCTTGATACTAATTCATAGTCACAAATTTTTTTATAATATTAATATGATAATATAATTTAAGTATTTTTTTGTATTATCCATTGTATTTTTTTTATGGTGTACAATAAAGAGTAAAATAATAATTATATGATGTTCTAATACTAAGCTAGCAAACTTTGGATAAACTGGTTGCGGCTATATAAATTCCATTCACGCTCTTGGCAAGAGAGCTTACAGCTTGCAACGAGCGGATTGGAAAGTTTTCCTTGCTTCAAGACAAACAAAGATCATTAACGAGACGAATACTAAGCCTTAAAAACTGAGGCTTTGTTATTTACTTTAGATAGAATCCGTTGAACCACAGCCCAGACAAACACAAATGTATTTGCATTATTAGGAATTATCGCACGCTTAGTGATATACTGGCTTAACTCAAAAAAGTAGATTTCTGGGAAAGCGCTGGAAACCATTATGAAATTTTCTCCGGTGAAAAACCACATTAAAATTAAAGAGACCTATGTTACGCTGTGTCAACAAACAAGGCACATTTCGTTGTAATTTCAATTTGCAATCATAGATGATGTTAACAGAAGCCTGTGAGTATGCGTAACTCAATTCGAGCCTGTCTTATTACGTCTGTATATCAATTAAGAGTGCGTTTTGTTTAATGTGACTCTTGCCGTAGTCTTTCATTACAAATGTAATGATGTAATTTGTAGCCGTAGTTGATATGACTCCACCGTTGTTCATTCAGTTGGAACCAGATACCAATAATAGCTGCAACAAAGTATCGTTCTCTGTAGAAACTTGTTAGCTTCTTTCATACGTAATGTAATTAGCAAATAGTGATCATTGAGTAGGTTTCACATGTTCTTCCTTGATATCATTTTCCTGTAGAATATAACGTGGTAGGTAGGTATAGAATAGAGATTCCCTATGTATTGAACAACGATATTATTCAGTTTGTTTATTATTTTATCCATATCTGGAACAATCATAACCACTTCACCGTGCTACCGTTGCCTCGACACACTTTGTCAACTATTAAAAAGCAGTAAGCTACGAAGGCAGACTTTATCTTTTCAGCATGCATTTCCATTAAGTACTTAGTTTTGATATCAAATTCTAAGCGTTGTGGTGCAAATTTAGTACATCATGTCAATACAATGAGAACTATGTGCGTATCGCGCATCTTCATAATTTGTAAGTACTTAAAGAAACCGGCAGTCCAGTGTTTCCTGTCTGATGACCCCTCATCATATACGAAGCTGGACAGCACTGTGTGTGCATAGTTTACGTCTGGGTAGTTACGAACTCTACTTGGCAATCATAATCATTCAATCTTTTTTATAGTCAAAGTTGTAAAGGTCATGGTTCAATGGTCACTGCTTCTTATAGACTTCTTACGATTTAAACAGCTCTGTAGGTAGGTATCACGCGATGACGGAATCCCATAGAAAATTGGATCCTTTCTCCACATACTTAGTTAAAACGTTATATTATGCTCATATACTCCGGTACTCGATCGTATATGAGTCATTAGTCCAAGTACTCGCCAGATCCAAGGCGGATCTTAATTTAATATCGTTTCCATCTCGTTATCCTCGAGTAATGTGCTCTTGTAAATCCTTGAACTTGACGTGTGCTTAGATGTTTTGATAAGGGACATGTTTTTATAGTAGGTAAAGATTTAGGATGACGCGTTTCCAAGTTACTTGACACAGAATATCTGTGTATTTTATTTGTGATTAAAGTTTTTGTTATTGGTGATACTGGTCACTGCTGCAATGATTCATGAATTAGATGGTTTTGGTCGACCTAGGACTTTGAGAGAAACTCATTAAAATTTGGGTTTCGTGACTTTTGAGAGGACTTTAAGCAAGCAATTAGAAATGACACATCCACTGTGCTCGGAACACTTTTGTTATTGTGAAATTAAATGTCATGAGAACTTGCTTATGTATCTATACTATTATGTATGCTGTGTAGCATATTGTAATCTCAAATGCCATTCATCGTTGTACCAAACTTGTCTATATTTAGTGTACTGTGCTAATGAGGTAGATATAGCACATATCAGTGGTCACTTCCCGGTCGAACTCAATAGTTTCTATATGAAGCAACATCCTCTGTGGTTGGAAATATAAAACCTACACTGTTAGTTACCCCGAATGGCGATTCATGTTAATTCAGTTAAGCCAAAATTGCGGTAATTGTACGCAAGCATAATATAACGAGGGAAGCTTGGTCATTAATGCACAATTACAATCAACGGCCATCACTCATTTGCGTTGCAATCTGGTAAACACGTCGTTCCCTGGCCACCGTTTAATATGATAAGGTAATAAAAATCTCGCTAAGCGAGAATCGGACTCGCATCGTATCATCGTACAATATTTGTGTTATGTATTTACCATAAAAATGAGTTCTGTTTCATTTAGATCAGGATCCGTCACGCAAGCCCGGCTCACACTTTGTCGGTTTTTATTATTTTATTGTGTTACTATGGTAAATTTGTGAGATTATATTGCACCTTTTGCCGTTTGGCTCTTAAATGTAAACGTTTTAACCTTGGAACAAAACCACACAAAAACTAGAAACTGGAAACCACTACATTTTAGTATTGTTAAGTTGTCCGTCATAATAACACATACTCAAATATAATAAACTATACAGTGAGGCTGAGAGCCCAAGAGAGCCCTTTGGCACCGTTCGTTAGACTTTAAACACCCCGGCATCATCAGAATGTTTACAAAACTTAACAACGCAGACTCAAAATCGAACTCTCATCGAACCCAGACTTCTTGGGACCCGTTAGTCGTTTGTATAGCTTCCAAATAGCGCAACATTTTATAACATCTGAGTAGATCTAAGACTCACGCAATATACTGTTCTCATGAGCCATTTATTTTTAATAATTTCCCCATTTCCAAGCGACTTCTTTATCCGAACGCTCCGTGCATGATTTACACACATTGCCAAGTATTTTCGCTACCATTATCCTAATATTGTATGAAATCACTTGAGTGCGACTCCTCAGAGTGACAGAACATTACGGTATGAGGAAGTCCATTTCTCTGGGTATTTGCGGGGGATGTTTTTATAAAGAATGACATCATCGCACTTAACGGCAATATGTTTTTATTTCGAGGAGGAGGAGCACGCTATCTAAAAATTGTCTCTTAATGTCGGCTTTGTTAATAATTGTCTTTTTTTTTAAAACTTACTACAAATTCATGTCTTGCCATCAGCAAAGATGCCATGATCTTATACACGAGACTCGTAACACAAACGATTAATAGAGAACACTGATCTGTCAATTAAATTCCAACCCCTGCGCTCACTACGGGGGGTTATTATCAGATTTGTTAACAATCGTATATATGTTTTTGTTCTTTGTTTCAGGTAAAGTCCAGTCAGCTTCGGTCCAGATTTGTGCGACGATGGGGGGCTATAATGTGCTCGGACTGTTAATCCAGTCCGGTTGCTGCAATCACTGAACAATCCCTGTATTATTCTGATCGCTATGGGGACTTTTTTCGCACCAGTCTCTTCTTGGTTCGCCTTAGCAGGGTACTTTCCAGATAGAAACGTGATCCTATCCAAGTTACTATTCACGTATTCACCCTTTAACATCAGGTGCCTTTTACACAGCGCAGTTCAGTACCAACATAGTACTCGTAAGTAACTGTCAAATAAACCAAGGCCGGTACTCAATTTATATAAAAACTCCAATAACATTTAATGGTCTGCCCGATGTACAAAAAAGCTGTTAAATTGGGCGTCACTCACTCAAAGTACTTTCACAGGTATTTCTTTTCACGGCAATGTGAGAGGGATGGCTGGATCATTTTTCTCTTTCGATAAAGGATCAGATTGTCCCTTTGTTTCTCACAGAATAGGTTTATGTTTACGTCGATTCGGCTAAATCGTAAACAAAAGGTAGATCTTTCTTGCCTTTTCCTTGATGAGATTCAATTTCAGAATTCATTAGTGAACATAGTGAGTCTATTGAATATCCATTCTCACGTATTGAGACGGAACCGGAACCATCTGAGGATTATTCGTTAGTGTCTTATATAGCTCATTTGGCTATTATTAAATATTAAATAACGGCTCGGTGGCGTGTTGGTCGAGATCCTTGTCTGACGAGATGTGGGTCCCGGGATCGATCCCCGGTTGTTGCAGACATTTATTTGGCAGACAAATATTTGTACTCGGGTCGTGGTCGTTCAATTGTGTTGTTTTCTGTGTGTGACCTCCACCCGCAACACAGTGAATCCTAGTGCGGGGGTGTGAGTGTGTAAGCGTTTATTTTATTATAATTTGATCTGGTACTAGTGACTACGCTACGTAAGAAGTAAATCTCCTGCTTGCAGATAATGCCTGTCGCCTGACTTTTGGGCTTGATGAGATAGACCACCGAATTGTGTCTGTGCATTGTGATGAATATCTTCTGTGGTGTATAGTCTATATACGCAAATGCGACATATTGAATTCATTCATAAAGTTGTTAACGCAAATAACATCTATTGAATCTAAATGCTTTTATTATGTTGATTTCATAAAACCATCCACAAGCGACTAAATTAGGTACAAGATAAAATCTTCGTCTGCTCATGTTAAGTTGTAACGTGGACACTTTCTTTTAGACCTCGAGAAGGGTCTTCATAATGTCACCTCGACGGAGTGACATTTTCCATCCTTTCCATCTAACTGTCTCGTTCAAGGTCTACCACTGTACCTAGACCTCGATACCTTATCGCAGCCGTCCGACAGGTCCCGTGCCTCGTTAAGTGTCTTTATATTTTTACTTCTTGCTCCCTGAAGATAGAATTTAAAATGTATCCGTGTAAAACAGTGGCTATAAAATATTTTTGTCGACATAGTAGAAGCAGATTCAGGCGCTGTCCCAGAATTGGGTCACAGTGTCACCCTCGAGCCCGCGACACGTTCGTAACATTTTGTAGGATCAGTTGGGCGATCGCTCGGCCGATGGATTGCAGTCGGCATAAGCAGCTATTTTCAACCACACTTAATAAATGGTATTGTACAGTATTTATGTGATATCGTTTAAATTGTAGGTTTCGATAAGGCTATTCTTCTTTATGACGACGATGATAAGCGACTGATTCATATAATACCTACGTATTTTGATCCAGCTATTTTCAATAATCTTCATCTTTATGTACTAGTCTGTTGTCGGGGTTTTTTGATTGTGACTTTAGGTTCGCCCTGTTCAGTGACTAACTGCATGTTTTGATCTCGCGTCCCCTAGGTGCGAGGGAATCGTAAATATTCTGTCACGTAATTTTTTCGTTAGGCACCAAAAGATGTATAACTTAAAAAGAACTGAACACCTGACCTGATAAAATTTAGTACCCATTACTTTGCTAACTTTACAACCTTTGTTTATTGTTCCACAAGACATTGCTTGCGGCTTCGTCTGTGGAAATATGTCTGTTCTCATTCCCAATTCAACCCCCCTTGGGAGATGAATTCAGAAAAATAGTGGCCTACGTCCTTTTCCAGGATTCAAGCTACCTTATAACCAACTTTCATAAGATCCCTTTTAGTAGTAGCGTCCTTCCTGTGCTTGAAGTGCTACAACATACACTCACATCAGCAATGCGAATTAGTGAAGGTCGAAAGTTGTGTGTTGTAATATTTAGTAAAGTGGAGTTAACACTCTATGTATAATCACACATTGTTTGCTGCAACGATCAAAGTGGTTTATATTAAGCTGCTCTTCGTTTCAAATTTCCTCCCTGTAGGAAGTTACCTATATTTACCTACCGACTTCAAATCACGAGTGGTAGTACTGGCCAATCATAGTAATCAACTATCCATCACCGGTCTCCGGGTCTTCTTTCCAAATGAGAAGAGTTGAGACCACAGTCCACGACGCTGGCTAAATGCGGGTTGGCAGACTTTACTTGAAGGACCGTATGGTGAATTCATTGGTATAAAGGTTTCTTCACGAAACTTTCATCCACCATTAATGCTAGTGACATCTGATTGGAACGGACAACAATTCAAACGTTTCGAACCCCCAATTAGGTGGCCATAGTGTTAACTACTCGGCCATCGCAACTTAACCGTACAAACAATCCCCAGATTGTTTGATACCCATATGCCTCTAAATCAGTACTCGAGATCATAACGCTTGGTAACTGCCAATACAATCAACCATTTCCCCATTTTACTCCAACTTTTTATTTCTTCCCTGTCCCTCCCCTGGCAATAAACACGTTGTTTACTAGACGTTTCCGTCTTCGTTGGATGCTGGGCTGGTATCTTTTTGTCTGACTTCTTATTGCTTTTTCTTATGACTTTTACTGCATTGCTAGTATTAAACCCAATAGGTAATAATGAATAGAATAAAACGAAATGTATGAAACGATTGCCTTGATTACTGATAAGAAAGCCGTGGAGCCATGACCGTATCGCGCTGGTAGTGCTCTTCACAGCTGTCGGGTTTGATTCCCTGCTGCGACAGATCTTAGTTCTCAAGTCTTGGTTTTTGTTTTTGATGTTTGTGTTGGTCCGCCACCTACAACACAGTGAGACGTAGTGCGCGAGTGTGAATGCAAAACTGTTAAAAAGTGTTTTATATGTAAATAGACGTATCCAATTCGCACTTGGCTAGCGTGGTGGACTATGGCCTAATCCTTCTCACCCTGAGAGGAGACCCGTGTTCAGTAGTGGGCCGGTGATGGGTTGTGATGATGAGACGTATGTAGGTAGGTATGTATGCTGTATACGTCTCTTAATGTCAGGGAGATACGGACGAACCTATTTCTGCCGGACAGCGTTGCTTGGTTGGTTGAAGGAATGTGCTTGGTGTATACCAGTAAAGTCCTGTTGGTCCTCCTATTCAATACTTATTGACTTCGGATACGATGTGCTATGATTTAAGTCGCTTTAAGACACTTATAGGATGCAGTGAAAACTTAACTTCAGATGGACTTGCTTATCTTAAGTAAAAAATCGTGTGTTACAAATTAGCCATTAGACAGGTACGGATTGGCTAGGTATATATATTTATCTAGAATACCAAAATAGATTCAAGTCCAACGAAAAGTCCCAACACAAGCAATTGGTAAAACAAATAAATCGCAAATTGCCCACAATCATGGCCGAATGCGGAGGACCACTGTAATTGAAATAGTTTTACGATAATTGAACTCGGTCCGAATACAAGCGGGCGGGTTCTTGAGTCCAATTAATATTTATGACGTAGGCCCTAAATGCAAATGCGGGGCAGATAACAAACTATTGGCAACTTTCTGGAATAACCAATACGGTTGACCGGCGACCCGGATTGAAATGTCTTGGTACAACTATTAGTTGGACCGTTATAATGACATGGGTATTCCGAAGCCATTATTGCGAAAGAGACTGTGCATAAGAGAAAGGATTTATTTGTGAAAAGTCGTTTCATGACTATAGGCAGTATTGGATGAATTGATATTTAAATCCCTCGGTTTTGTAATTCAGGGTCCTTGTATTAGTTAACCAGTTTTGCTTTTTCTGATATACTTAATGTAAAAATCAATAAAATGGTTAGTAATTAATTGAAAAATTATTAATCAATAATATGAATGGTAAATAAAAAAACATTGTTTTTATGATCTATGTAATTATTTTTGAGTCTATACTACACTATGTTTATTATATTATGCAATATCTATGACTCTTATTAAACTGCACTATTTTATTTATACACAAAAATATTCATTCATTTTCTTTATTAATACACTTCACTTCATGGATTGTTATTAGCTACTTATATAAAGCCTTGAGAGACAAATGATTATTGATTTAATGAACGTGATTTTGAAGCTTTCCTTGTTCTGAAGAATATGCAAACTAAATACTTATAACGTAACACGGAGCGAATCGCAAGTTCACTAAGTACTAAATACTACTGATGGAGGTCTTATAAGATTTCTTGTCGTGCCAACAAAGGAAAAGATGAGGAAAAGAGGTAGTTAGTGGAAAATCGAGACTAACTTCCTCTTTTGTAGTCTATTTATTCAGTAGCTAGTTTGTGATTTGTACGTTTAGTATACAACAATGATCAAGGCTTCATAAATAGATTTATTACAATCCATTACACACCGGGGTTACAGAATATATAACAGGGCTAGCATTAGTACCTAGCAGTATTTTGTGCTGTAGTAGGTACTTTAATTCCGAATAAATATGTATCTATTTCTAATAATTACCTAGTCTCAGTCTCCTCTCAATATATGAAAGGTAAAGTTAGTTAAGAAAGAAAGACTGGGACTTTGAAAGCGTGACGCTAGCCAAGTGCCGCTTGGCAGACTTGACACGCCTTCGAGAACATTATGGAATCGAATGTTGATTTTTGATTGAATTCAATCGTCCCGTAACCACAGTAACCAAAACGATCAAAGCAAAAGTTCGCGAAAGCGTTTCGGCTAAGTAATCAAAACTAGCGTACAGTGCGATCCAATTCCGAAATCGCGGCGTCATCGGATCGGACGAAAAGACCGCCGCGGGCTGCAATTCCGTGCCTAGTAATTTCCGTAATCCATTCTACTCCATCGGCACTGCTTTATTGGACTTATAGATTGGCGTGCCATTTTAAAACAAAACGGTTAACATGATTTTAACTATAAGAAAGTTCGCCTAAATCTGTAGTGATCACTAATCTGTAAATTCTAAATCTGTAATCACGTAGTGACGTAGTAACGAGCCGAGGGTCCCGGGTTCGATCCCCGGCCGGGGTGGACAAATATTTGTGCTCGGGTCTTGGGTGTGAAATTGTGTTGTTTTGTGTGTCCGCCACCCGCAACACAGGGAATCCTAGTGCGGGGGTGTGAATGTGTAACCGTTTAAGCGTTTTAACTACTCTTTAGCGGGAGTGTTTCCACTAGCCGGGACGTCGACGGTTCCGGCACAGCAGCCGGGGAAGCAAAATATTATATAACGCGTTTCACCGGCAGGGGTCGTCTTATCCCTTTTAAACACGTGCCTTCGTACATACACTTCGCGTAATTCGTATTTTGATTAATTTAATTAAGTGTGTTATTGTATGCCCAATCATGTACTGTCATGTACCTACTGTAAAACAATGTAACAACTTTTGTAAATATAGAACAGAAAACAATACATGACCTATCTATCTATCTAAAGCTACAACGGACTAAACGCTGAAATCCCGCCCCATCCCGCTAGGGTAGCGTCTCCACCATGGGTATAAAACTTCATTCAATTTAAACGTGTTCACGTAAACTTTAAATGTACGAACTCTGCGGATAACCACCCCGCCAAATTGTCTAAATTAAAATGCTAAGTTTAATCGAGCGTGCCGTTGGCTCGGGGAGAGGAGAAACGGTCGCCAGTAATGAAAGATGTCCAGCGGGTTCCATTCACGCCACCCGTCTCATAGCCAGCGGGTAAGCGATATATTCAATAAGCCTGATAGCCTAGTCGTTAAGACTTCGGCCTCTTACTCGGGAGGTCCAGGGTTCAAATACCAGGCAGGCATACATCATGGGACTGATCCAATTGATGTGCGCTTTAAGTAATTGAATATTATTTGCTTTCGTTGAAGTAAAACATCGTGGGGAAACATGCATGCATAAGACTTCTCCATAATGGTCTCAAAGGCGTGAAAAGTCTGCCGATCCGCACTTGGCCAGCGTGATGAATTATGACCATACCCTTCTCACCTTGAGAGGAGACCCGTGCTCAGTAGTGGGCCGTTGATAAGTTGTGATGATGATAATGATGAAGCGATTTAATCACGACGGTTTGTTAGGCGTTTGTTTTTAATTGACAGCTGGTGTTACAGAGACTCCGAATAAGATGGAGAGCTAGAAAATCTCCGTCAAGAAGATAAAACAGCGTAGAAGATGAGTCTCTTGATTCCAGCAAAAGAAAAACCTAAGCGAAGGTGTGGCTTTTAATAGCAAAAGCCATCATCCTTCTCCTAAATATAGGATTACGACAAACTTAAGTACACTGCGAGGTACCAACAGTCGGACCTCAGCCGCTAGTACAGATCTGGGCGCAACACCAAATCACTCGCGAATACTTCGTGGCGGCCGTGTGAGAAAAAGGGTTCTCATCTCCGTCGACAGAATATCCGGTGAAATCCGGTTGGCTACAACCCATTACCAGCCCATTGCAGGGCAATTGTCTCTCCTCACACCTGAGGAGACCGGAAGCGTACTCCACAACGGTGCTTCCGAGTCCTGATGTGTTTATTGCGCCCAAAGACCTCCGCATTTATTCGCCATTAAACAATCTCTAATAGCGAAACAAGAACCCTCAGCGACGTTTATTGGAACCTCGGCCTTATCTCAGACAGTTCTCCCTTCTTTATGTGGAATTCAAGTTTTTTGCGTGTCGTGACGACCTCGTAGGGCGACTTATAATGTTGGATGACTTATATTTTTTAAGTTACTATTTTTACGTGTTATGGTGCCATTAAACGGAAATTGCTTTTATTTTTCAAGATTAGGAACGTTTACGGACAATACTTAGAAGGGTTAGGATAAGTTTATCAAACTTGGTAATATATTTGTGTGGCTTGTTGCAATGGTGACTTACAGGAGGTGCGTGTATTATACAGCTTTAAGGTTTTATTATTTGAGGTGAACAAAGTAACGAGCGGCGTACATTGGTGTTTTTATTTGATTGACTGTTTCGGTAGCTGCATTGTGATGTTCGAAACAGAGACGCTGCTTTACAGCAAACATTTGTGCTTTTGCAGAGCTCGGCCAAACTGCGTACACTTATTCCGAGCTTTCTAGTTTAAATCACGTTTTGTTTTCGGTCGTTCTGCGAACGCTCTCTGCTTAAAACAACTACCAATACACATACCAACTACCAATAACTGATATTGTTGTCTTCTGTTTCTGGTTTTTCTTCCTTTTGCTTCCAATTTCCTCTCGTGTGTTTGTTTCGTCATCACGTATTCTGAAATGCTGATTTCATGTAAAATTTTCTTATGATCTCTCATTGTGCACACTGCCTTATTTCATAGCTGTATTATTTCATTGTGTGTGTTGTTGTCTCGAAGAAATCGCTGCTTTCGAATAAGACCGTTCTTTTACCATGTTCTTCTTAAAAACAAGACGTTTCGTAAGCCGCAATCCGTACCAGAAGAAATTTAATCCCATTACGTAAGCGCCCGTGATTGTTCGCAGCTCTGATTAAACTCCGTGCAATTATCGTCCCGTTTTCCCCAGTACGATATTAACGCGCCCATTGTCTGTTGCAGGTACGGATATAGGCCGGATATAACCGTGCCGTGTACCGTACGGTGCCTCGCCGGCAGCGCTAATGACGGCTTAACGGATATCGACAGGTTGTTTATATCGTAAGCTGTGAGGTAATGTATCGCGATACATTTAACACGATACGTTCATCGTGGCTTGGATCGGATGATGCAAGATAAACGCATTCGTATTTTTGCGAGTAGGTAGGTACCTACGCTAGACCTGTTTTTAATATTGTACTTCAACTTTTTCTTCTTAATGTGTCTGCCGAAATAAAAACATTATCTTGGAATCTAAATCTAAAATGCGTCTGTAATTCCTCTAAAAAATTAACACAGAGAGGGTTTCGGTGTATGACAATAAGATATAATGGCAAAAGAGCTGCCTTTTCCGTTTGAAATGAGTTCCCAGAATTTGATCCTATCGGTTCAACAGAGAAATTTTCGTCTAGTAATATAAGCAAAATCGGAAGGTCCTATGTGTATATTGATTTGTCAAAATATTTTTGGTGGGCAAAGATTGTACGGAAAACAGAAACTTCTGCTCAGATTTATTTGAAACTTTGTTGTTGGTGCTTCGGTGTTCATCTGAGGTTTTCGCAGTGGACATGGTGTTCTGTAAAAACGGTGCAAAAAGGCAACGCATTGGCATTTCCTGTCATGTTGCTCCTATCCATAGGCGAGGGTGAGCACTTACTATCAATGGCCCGTATGCCTGTTCGTTAGGCCTTCATCTATAAACAAACCTTCACAAAACACCCAGAACCCGGAAATAACTACCTACCCGGACCGCTGCCTAGCCGCGCCAAAAAACACAATAGAATGGAAATATTTAATGAGCAAAAAGCATAATACTGAAAAGCCCCTAAAAATAAACATTTAACAATTAAACACTTCACTTGGAAACTCGCCGATGTTGAAATAAAGCTACAAAGCGTACATTTTTCATTACCGGGAAATCGGCGAGTGCATTGCTGGAAAAACAAAGGTACGAGTATACAATAATATCTCGATAGCCTCTTATCCCGTATAAAAAGATAGTTTCGTTTGATGCGGTACTTCTCATTAATCCCCTTCTTCGCTTCGACTGGTGTTCGTTGTGATGCACCGTTGCTAACTCGGTTGCTACAACTTTCACTGAGCTGTTATCCATTGTCTTCCATTCATCAATCAGCAACAGCCTTTAATATTCCACTGCTGATCTAACAGCCTCTCGCAGGATCTCGAAGGATTTTCCCTACAATCATTATTCTGGGGCAAGCGGGTTAGTGATCGCAATAGATGGCAGTCACTGCACAGAGGACGCTGCTCTTGTTCTCCGTTATATTCCCTTAGTCGCCTCGTTCGACAACCGCGGGACGAGGAGGAGTGGTGAAAATTGTATTCTGTTCTGCCGTTACCACACGTCATTCTGTGCATTCACGTGCTGTCTTCCATTAGATACATCCTTTTAGCGTATCACAACTGAGGTGTCCTTGAGACACCACGATGCTCCAGTGCGGAATGGTGGTAATTAATTTAAAAAAAAAAATTAAAACGCGAATTAAGTTAAACTGTTTAAACGTGTTTTATGCGCTTTGGAAGCCGTTACGTGACATCAGAATCGTAAGCCAAACACGACACACACCATACAAACGAGTATACACCTTGACGTGGCCGATGACGTCACGTTTTGTTCTAAGATCATAGTTTCGTTCTAATAAAGATCGTAATGGCATTGAATATCTGAACGATAAAAATTAGAGTAAAATATTCTGAACCAAATTTAAACTACACGCATATTTAGTTGCCAGGTAAGTATAAGCCAAAAAGTTTTTAAAATAATTTGAATGGCAACGAACAATGACGCAGGAGCCCTCGTAGCCTGGAGTCCTTCGCAGAGTGCCCGCAGTCTGGCCAGTTTTTAATTACCATCGAGATAGCATCCGACCCGCTGCTCCCGCCACTCGGGGGTTTGTTGAGTGCTTAGGACCTATTCTCACTAATAAACGGATTATAATACTGTTGTGACGTGCACATACTACATTCAGTATGCAGTGTATGCACGGAAATTAAAAAACGGATTTCTGTTTTTACCTGACTGCGTATGAAGGAGGGTTATGTTTTTCGAGAGTTTATATGTGTGTATGTATGCCTATTTATTTGTCATGGTGTGAAGCTTAAACGGTTTGATGAATTTTAACAAATAAGATGAAAAATAAAATATGTCTTAAATGTCCGTACTTTATTGTCTATAATGACATCGAAGCATTACAATCATTGAAAATGTTACAATGTGCGAGCGAGATAGATGCGAAATGTGTGAAATAGATCAGGCAAAGTGGAGGTGGACCGGGGGGGGGGTCATCTGCTGTGTTCC
>DWLO01001510.1:0-14741 GCA_018245335.1 Dalla quadristriga
GAGATATTGTATAAAGGCGAGCTTATCTCTAGAAGAGATCTCTTCCAG
Organism: Dalla quadristriga; assembly: GCA_018245335.1. NCBI lineage: Eukaryota > Metazoa > Arthropoda > Insecta > Lepidoptera > Hesperiidae > Dalla > Dalla quadristriga. The sequence continues at coordinate 49 of DWLO01001510.1, forward strand.
CCAACCCATCTGGTGTGATGAAAACATTTAGTTTTAGTTTAGTTTAGTTTAGTATTGAATCTTGCCTATGGTTTTGAAACTTATGAACTAAGTGACTACCTGTTTTTTAATCAAGGTTGTAATATGATCACTGATCAATATACTGCCTGCTAGACAACATAAAATAAAGTTACGAACGCACGGGTTCTCCTATCTCCCGTAAAACAAGTAATTGAAATAATTAATAGCCACATGTCGGTTTCGGCTCCATAAATCTGCTTGATAGGCCCCCGTGAGCGTAACAGGAAAGGTTAATGTAAAGCTATGTTTACAGTGGTATAGTGACCTTACGCAAGTCATCGATCAATCGTCGCCACAATCACAAGTCGTTCGACGGCGTGACTCGAACGTGAGTGTATTGCGATCACCGCTCGATCGCCATTGTTCGTGTCGAGCAACCGAGTGAAAGTCAGCGTTACGAACGTTTTGCGTCTTGCGTGTTACGAAAACACTATTAGCTATCGAGGACGACCATATTTTTGTGCCTTCGACTATGGGAACCATTCTATTTACCATATTAATGATCAACATCATTTTCGTAAGCGTATTCCCGTTTAAGCCCACGGTGCTAATCGAATAATAGGCAATTAAAGTACGATTTTGATTGATGGATGATTAGCCTCGTCGAGCTAATGATGTAACGTCTAGCAGGCTTTTATTTCTATTTGTATTCCGTAGGGTACTCAAACACTTTCTTATTTAGTTTCACATTTATAACACCACTCGGTGTATATCTGAATTGCATTATTACGAGAAACAATACGGCATAAAAAGAGTATTACACGAGACGCTCAGGTAGGTAACCGCCGCATTGTTAAGACATTGAAACGCCATGCACGTCATAAAATAATGTCTCCATTATTATCGAAGTTGATTGCAAACAGGCGTTCGACGCCGGAGTTAATCAAAATTGCATTACTCGTACGTTTCGTTCGGTCACGGATTCAGCGGTGGTGAAAAAAGCCGCGTTCGACGGCATACCTCGGACCTCGTTTATGATTGATGAGACACTTTAAGGCCGACTCCGATTTATTTACGTAGACACTATGTATGCAGAGGGAATCGAAAAGTGCGATCCAGGACACGTGCAGGGTATTGAGGAGGGACTGCGGGTACATTATCAATGTTTACAGTTAAAATTTAGCTGACGAATCCAACGGCGCGGCCGAAAGCGTAGGCGGTCTCGACGCCGCGCGGCTCGCGGCTAACGAGTTATGTAAACATGGGACCTGGCCACTGCTGACTTCGGTATATGCTTGACACGCCGTCAAAACTAAACACCAAGTAGCTAGAAGTCGACATACACTGAATGCTAGGTAACGCTTCGATGTTTTGAGAGTACATGTTTGTATTAGTATCGAGTGTTGATATAGAGCGCTTCCGGAGCTAATAAACACGGTTGTATGAAATTAATCTTTGAAATATATTTTTTATTATAATCATTTTGAAATATCGAATATTTTGTTGACTGGTAAAGAATGTTAAAAGGGATTTAATGCGCCCCCTGTAAACCATAAATAAATCTTACCAATAAATCAAATTGGAGGTCTGTCTGTGATATAAAAATGAAGGTTAATAATTAAAGGAAATATGCTATTTATAGGACATCTAAACATATCAACCGTTTTTAGAATTTTACGTCTGTCTGTCTGTCCGTCGGTCTGCCTGCTCTTTTTTGTCGCGAATAGGCTCCGAAAACGCCGAACGGATTTTGATGAATTTTTGAAATTACTAACATACTACATAACTAACTTAACAGGCTTATAGGCTTAACATATATATAAAATATGTTATATATTTTATTTTAATATCTCGAACGGTTTTTTAAGTTTAGCCCCTAGGGTCTGTAAACCAAGGGTCCCATTTATTTAAAAAAGTATTTCGAAATTTCGAGGTTGCGAGCGCTCTATAGTAAAAAATATGTTCGTGAATTTACGCAAAACTGACAGGTTTTCTCCATATGGGTGTTATAAATATTGTAGATACCATCTCATACCGCTCTAAATAGAGACAGCGCGGGTTGATAAAGTTTCCAAATGTCGCCGTCGCTCGTCGTGACAAACGATCATAACAGCGAAAGGTTTCGAGATCCGTGTTTCTGTTTATTTAATGTTAAAAAGATACTTGTCTGGAGAATAAAGTGCAATGTTTAAATAGGACCCGACGTGGGCGCGCCCCACTCGACACATTTTATTTTCACCCCGGTACAAAGCCTGTTTGCAGTCTACCATTGTGTCGAGGTTAAGCGGTTTCTAAACAAACTACGTACGTGTCTCTAACAATGCTTTTGTAATGATCCATCTTATCGATCGTAATGATATGCTATTTTACGATATTTTAGAAGGTAATTTTCTCCACTGACTTCTAAAAAGTAGGTGGTCAATCGTGTCTTAAAGGAATGAACTTTATGAACCCAGTAAGATTGTTCTGTTGAGTTTATTTATAAACTCTCTGGAGATCATTATTTAAATATTTAGCAGTAAACTTAAAAGATAGTCTAGCAAACCACCAATTATAGTTTTGCTGTCTTAATCTTACTACTATTATAAATTAATTTGTTTGTTTGATACGCCTTCACGGCTAAGACATAAAACCGATCTTCATAGAATTTGGTAGAGTAATAGTTGAGTCACGGAGATGGTCATAGGATACTTTTGATCCCGAATAAATAAACAAATCCCGGGGAACGAAATACCCGGACGAAGTCGCGGGCAACAGTGTGCTTGGAGCTTATAATTATTATAAACCTTAAATGGCCTGCTGTGCAGGACTTCAATTATGAGAGTTTATTACATCTTTATAATTGTCTTTTGTTGTAAGAAATTAATGCCATATTTACATAGCTTTCAATTATATTCCTTCATTATTAGGATATAGGTTTATTACTACTGGCCTATTGTAATAACGAACTATAAAACCGCTAGCCATATTTAAAATATAATGACTTTTTAAAACGAGTCCGTTTATTTAAGATTAAGCTTTGAAATGTGATACTATTTGCAGAACACTACACGGCATGTTTGTGAAGACATTAGCGTGTTTAAATCGGCGGTGGAACTATTATCTTAAAAACCTTTCCGATGATATTCCACGTCTTAATATGCGACGATAGAACCTGATTTATGTCTCAAATTAAAACCGTTGTTAAATGATAAATTTGCGCACATTTTCCAAAATTAAATTTAAATGTTTGATTGGATATAAATTCAAACTCTGATTCTTGTCTCTTGTCTGGTACAATGCGTGGGTTATTTTATTATAAACCTTTTTAAAAAGCGCCGATAAAAGCGATCAGTGACGACGATTCGAAAACACGTTTCGAATGACGCTTCGAATAACACGGAATTGTGTTCTGACGAACCGGACACTGCTCTTTGATCGTTTTATATTTAAATGAAAAATTGATTTTCAACCACAAGTGTAAGCATTGATTACGACGTAATAATATGCGATGCATAAATTTAGTATTATATTTTATTCTTGGCACTGACAAGTGTTCGAGTCTGGCCTTAATAAGGCGTTGTTAAAGTTGCAATAAATGGTCTCGGAGCATATTGGTCAGTTTCGCGTTGACCTTTTGTGGCCGATCAGCCGTCATCGCTTGATTTAAGGCATCGCCATTCGACGCCGTAATTGGGTCCCGAGTTCCTCTCCATGTATCAATGTGACCGCCATTAGAAAAAAGGTCTTTAGGAACATCTGAATTTATGGCCATTGAGGTTCGTTAGTGACATAGTTTCGCGAAGCTAAGGCAGTGTATCATTTATTCAATAGTGTCATCACTTATTTAAATTGTTTTGACTTTGGCCGGCGCCGGCAGCACTCCGAACACTCCGTCCTCTCTACCTGCCCATTATAATACATTTAAATGGAAACAGTTCCAACGATTTTTTATCGTCCACAAATGTATAATGGATCATTTGCATAAAATAAGGCATTGTGAACCTGAGTGTTATTCGGAAACCTATCATTAGTTTTATAGTTGATTTGAATACATATTTGTAAAATTGCAATGTGGTGTTCTATGTGGGCGCACGGCTGTGTCCCGCCAAGTTGAGTTTATATAATTATCTCTTTGTTTTGTGTCCTTATGTACGTTGGTTGTCAATTTGCTTTTCAAACATTTCAAGAGAATCGCTTGCATACTTATTATGCGTGCATTAATCTACTATAATTCAAATCTTTGAAATTTTAGTACACATCTTACATACCTCATATACATATTTAAAATAACATTACTTGCTGGCTGCATAGCCAGGTGCATACTTGTAATAAATTATCCTTAACCGCAAATGCTACTAGATTATCATAATCAATTGTTTTGATCTGAATACAATCGAATCGGATACTTCCCTTCTAATATCCTTTTCCATTTATTGTCCCGCCTTAGCGTACCTACTGCCTTATGTAGCAGACAGGTCAGCGCAGTGCCGATTCACCGTGGGCGTTGTACTGTAGAAGTAGATTTAATGAGGACGGTAAATCAAACGAATAATACGAGTATGCGAGTCGGCGCGTGCCACAAGGCCGGGCAACTGAAGGAGTCGGACCTATCCTGGCGGCTGTTTCTCTCTCGCACCTAATACGCCGCTCTACAAGGAGTCTTGGAGCCAGCGGTATTCGTCATGATATCGACTTATCGACGCACGTGCTCAGTAAGGCATTGCATTCGACACTGGACTCCGCTAAAACATTATTCAAATCGACGCCGAGAAAAAACCACCAGCACTTCGCCACCAAATACAGTAGTGCGCGGGCATTTAAATATCGAATTTGGAGATACGTTAATTTGAAGTAACTGCGCTCCGCTTACTGGGATTTGAATGCAAGCGGCTTGCATTGCAATCGATGTCGTGTTTACGTACATTTATCATTGCTAGCGTTCTGAGTTAATTACAGTAATCCGTTCTATTTTAAGACGAATTTTATTGGACAAAGCCTCCGAGGTCGGTCGGCGAGGGCGTAAAGTAAGGCATACATGTTTAGCAGGATTGCATTGGCAATAGCCGGGGGCGGCCGGGCCGAGGTCCGCCGTCCACCGTTAAATAATAACGAGCGTGTACCCGCTTGGTTCCACTGAGCTATAAATTGTTCGCAGCCGCCGGGCACGCGGCACGCAATCTCAATGCGGAAAATATAGAGGGCAAGCGGTGGTGGTGTAGCTAGCGTAGGGCTGCCATACGTCCTGGTACGTCGGGACATGTCCCGGATTCCGCGTAGTGTCTCGGTCTCGGAAGTTCTTCTTAATGCTGTCCTGGGCATGAATAGGCACCGCCCACGGTTTGCGCTGGCAGTATTGGTAAGATGACATTCAAAAAACAGAATTTGTCATTAAAATGTTCTCAATCTCGGAGAAGTTTAATTTCCACAGTTTCAATAATTTTCCTATCCTTTGTTCGCTCGCGGTTTGGCGTGAGTTTTTGATCACCTTAGATTCATCCAAAAAGGTAGATGCGTTACCTGCCTATCGCGCGTCAAAACCTATGACCAGTACCACAGGTTTCGTTTAGTCAAACACAAAGCATCGTCTTCTTTGCTCGGGATATGACAATTTAGCGGAATTCATATTGAGTACGTCGCCCTGTCCCTGATGTTGGTTATGAAATGAGCACCATTGATCAGTTGTAGTTATGTGGGTGTGTGTTTACTTGTATTTGCATCTAGCAAATTTTTCTGTAATGCGATGTATGGGCGTACCGTATCTAATTGTATTCTGACAAGCATGTTCATTGGAATACAAAGCATACAATAAAAAGTATATTATCATTCTATGTCCCGGTCGACTTTCCAATTCGTATGGCAGACCTACGCTAGAGCGGGTTTGTCAGCCGGCGGCCACGCGGCTAGTATTGTTGCCGCGGCCGATTCGCGAGCGTTCGCGACCGCCTTCATTCGATTAATACAACACTTCAATAGCTACAGAACAGCTCGAGCAGCCGCAGCTGCGCTCGCAATTCGATACTCTAATGGTCACTAATCTAGATAATCCTGGACATGGCTACGAAATTTCTAAGCAATTGCTTTTACACTACAAAGAAATATTTGTTCCTGAAATTATTTATTATCTTTTACTAAAACAAGTATGTTATAGTAGGTATCGATCGGCAAGCGTCTTCCAGTCCGAATCCCATCCAGCGGTTCCCATCAGCAAATGTGTGACAATATACTTTTGTACAATAACCGTTCTTGCCATATCACCATTGCGCAGTCACGCCACCGCCGCGTCCGGTACGAGGCTGAGTCAAAAATTGATTACAATGCGACCTCACTTTTTCATAGTGATCACCGTTTTTGTTAAAGAAAAAACGGCTAAAGGCATGTTAGCAGCTAATGAAGCCCGGTACCCGGTCCGGTAAACGGCCTCCCGGCGCGCATTCCTCGTCTTTGTCGCCCGTGCGGGCTCGACGGATTACAGCGATATCAGACCGAATACTAGCCAGCTAGTGTCACCAATCTGTTTCCGCTTAAAACGGGGACACGCAAGTTTGTGTTAAGAGGTCGTCCTGGGAACCACTTGGCTAGCTTGATACAGTGCGAGACAATCTGCCAAATGCTTCTGTGTAATTTAAAACTCAGGAAAATATTTCTCAAAAAGTTAAGCTTTGTTACTTATTATTTATTCATTCTTTATTATTAGCGTAATCTTTTTGCCGCTCACGTGTATATTGTGGGCTACCGTCTGAGGATTTCCCAGAGGACTATGACATGGGGTTCTTCAAAAGAGGCGCAAAAAGAGATCTCCTTCAAAGCCGGCGACACATTGGCGACTCCTCTGGTGTTGCGACGGTGACCACTTACCATACGGTGGCCCGTCTGCGTGTTCGTTGGGCTAAAATCTATAGAGAAAAAAAAACTTAATAAAATATAACGTACTAAAGTAATCTATTTTAAAAATTAATCTAAGTCCTATAAATAACTAAAAAACTATATTGGCACAATAGATGCTACTAGCATTTGTTCGCTTTACCTAAGTGGGGACCTTACGCTTTGGGTCCCCACACTCCCCACCGACCAGACACTGGATACAAAAAGTTTTGTAATGTTCCCAGAGCCATTAGTTTATTTATTTTAATTCGTTTCAAAGTAAGCCAACAATATTGATTTCAAAGTATAGCGAATATTATGTCAACGCGTAATAGATTTTTTTGCTGGGAACCACAACTTTGGACTTTAGTGCTCCAATTATTTTATCCCGGAAATAAATCCAAAGCGAGGCTACACCAAAAACTTTTTCTTATTTTCGGCTACAAGAAAACTCTGCTCAACCATTGTCATCCGTGGAAGCAATATCGAATGAAGAGACACCTTGAAATTAAATTAAATTTGAATACTTTGGCTATTTATAGATGTGTCTTGTGCTGTGATTTTGTTTTTCAGTGACAGGCCTCCTAAAGCTATGAATAAACCTAGCCCACCCAGTGTTTTAACTCAAATACCTTCAATTTATACGAAAATATGATCATAAGCATGCTATCTACGGAACTATGCCCAACTAGAATAGGCGTCTCTATTTCCAAGACCAAGGGACATCTAAAGCATACTTCACACTGCCCTAGTGCTTGCCAGTACCCGATGTTGGTCTCTTATTTTTTACACATGACACCCTTTATATATTTAGTTTTCTTATAGTCCATAATAGGTTTAAACCGCCCATGTGATTTATGTATCCCAGTAAACGTAACATTGTTTTCTTGTAAGTACTTTCAAGAGGTGAAGATAAATTTTAGTACGAAGACATTTCTTGGACGCGTTCTACGCCAACAGCCATTATCAAAGACAAGTATGAATTTAATCGGGCTTGCTTTACAATTTGTTTCCGAGTAGCGGGCTCGGCACAAGCCGGGAAAGCAAATAGGCCCCAGTTGGATTGTCTACAGCGATAAGGCGGCGATAAAACGATAAACGGAATGGTCGTAGAGACAGAGGAAACGTATCAGATTAAAACTCTTTCTTTTAAGCTTGAAGTGTTAAAGCGTGCCTTTACATACTCGTTCGTTCTAGAAACACGGTACTTATTACGAGTATAATTTTGAATAACAGACCTATAGTTTCCTCAAGTCTGCTTAAGTTGTCATTACATGTATATTTAACTACCTGGCCCAGCAGACGTCGTCCTGCCCTTTCTTTGGTAGGAGGTTATTTTATTTTATCATTATCATTACCGATCATTTTATTTAATTTGCGACTTTTTTTAAGTGTTTAGATAGAAAACAATTGCCATAATAAGCTTAATTGCTTACTTAATTCCCTTTGGAAGTTCGTTGATGTCTTTTAAACGATACAAAGAAATTGCTTAAAATTAATTTTGAATGTAATTCATTTAAAACTGTTTTGCGCAAAGAATTCTGAATTAATATTGCACGTTTGTCAGAAAACGGGTTTTATTGTAGGCCGTGCTGTGTCAAATAGAAAGCGTAAAACTAGAATTCTGCGTTATTAATGTGATTCGGTGGGGCTTTATGGTTTGAAGTGTCGTTGATAAATGCGGATGTCACATTGGTCGTTACATTCACAGGTGATCAAATTTGTTTATAGCTATATCGCATCTGTCTCGCTCGCACATTCTAATATATTCAATAATTGTAAAAGTATAGGTAGACTTTTGAAAATTTAATTAGTTAATATTAAATATTTAGTTAGTTATAGTCCGTTTAGTAATGGTCCTGATCGAAGCTGGCCACAGATGCGTTGCTGTCCTTGAAGACTAAGGTGGTGACCACTTATATAAGTGTAGCCGGCATCCACACCTTTCCGTCCGAAACACAATTGTTGAAAAACAATAATTTCACGGCAGAAATCGGTATGGCGGTGCCCCGGGCGAACCGTATACAGGTTCGAATTATTTAAATTTTATCATTGTTGACATTAAAAAAAAAGGTTATTAGGTACTTATAGTTCCTTGGCCACCTTATATTTATGCCGTAGTTAGAGTGTGATCTGTCACGCTCCATAAGTCACGCTCTAGGAAAAGATAAACAGTGTCGAAATAATAAAATAGGGCAATGAAAATGTAAGTGAAGTTTAGTTTAGTATTCACGTCGTCAACCGCACGGTTCTTTCTCACGCAGTTTGCGTATTCCGCGAGCAAGCCCGCGTGAGAACCGCCTATGCGGGCTACGGCTCAATATATTGACATTCACCACATGTTTATCATACATTGCCTTGTTCAAATACATCCAAGTGTTTGCACGCCGAAATTCCCCAGCCACGGACTGATTACATGGCTGCGCGATCGCGAGCAAAGCAAGCGTTTATCTCGGTCAAAATAGGCCGATATCAAGCTGGTTTTGTAGAACAGAGGTTTTATTTGTTTAATTGAGCTGCAATGAGCCTGATTTCAGCATCCACATGTATAATCAGCGGAGAGAGCAACTAATTTGCTGCTCAATTATCCTTTTTACTTGGGTTACAATATATAGTCGCCTTGTAATTAAAAATATTATTATTTAAAGCATTGTTAATAAAAATATTTGCCAATTCATTTATGATGATAAAATAAAGCTAAAAATGTTCTATGTTAGCAATAAAGTATTATTTTATTAATTTAGATGCCACGGGTTTCTGTAGTCTATACTTAACTTAACGCCATTTATTGACTTGTTCTTTGAAAGTTGTTTAATGCAAGGCGAACTATATTTCGATATTTATGATTATGAAGCGCAAGTACGGTTATCATTGGAAATGTAATTCACAGAGCTCTTATATCAATAACTATTTAGATAATATCTGTTTATTTTTCGTCAGACATGCGTGCATGTTTGATGAGACGCACCTGCATTTTACTAAATACACAACATTCGAGGTACTCGTCGTATCAAATTTGACAATGGTGACAAGATGACATGAGAAGTGTCTCGTGATAGTCCGTGTGAACAGTCCTTATCTGATATCACTTCCAGAGCTACAAGAATGACCTGTTTCTGTCAAGATTTTCTAAATTTTTTATGGAAATTGTAGAAAACTATAGTGCATAGTTTTCTGCAATTATAGCGAAAGTATAGTGTAGAGTAGGCGCCTGGCTATCTTCAATTGGGATCCAATATACTCGTGGTAACCACGAAGCGATAGGCGAAGCCGTGCTTTAAAAAAAAAAACTTTTTCAGACTTTGTCTGATACCAGCATAAACGTGCAAAAGATCAAAAGAGAAATAAAAATAAACACCGAAAATAAGTTATCAGAGATTTACAACTGTGGGATAGCAAATGATTGGATCATCGGCAATGATTCCCACGGCTGGACTGGCGTGAAAGCGTGATCGCCTGACGATACCTCCTATCAAATTATTCCCCCTTATCATTCCATTTTCCCATGCGATTCGCAAATTCTTTCTTTTCGGTGTTTGCATGTCAAACAAAATTATTTATGTTAAGTTTACATTTATTTAGATTTTTTAGTTATGAAATTCTGTAGGTTTCACTTTTTCTATACGCGAATAAAGATGCGTTAAAAGATGTTAGATTTTCGTAGGTACATTAAAATTTCTTTAAGAGAGTGCTAACATTTCAAAAGGTAATTTAAGGCAATCATAAAAGCGGTAGCCTTTTAAATTTTTATATAAACTGTTGGATTCTTGTGAGAGGACTAGGTAATCATCAAAGCATGTGCCCTGTCGTCGCCGGCCCCTAATTACATGCCTGTAAAATTACACATGTACCAGAGAGCGACGTTCGAGTAACCTTTGTCTCGTTCTTTGTTTTTACATATTCTTCATTTAATTTGACTCAAAGCTCTCGCTTATTAAATATCACTTTTACTATCTGTATCACTAAAAGTATTTCCAACTGGAAAAGAACTATCACATACAAAATGGAAAGTCGAAGTATTTATTTATTCGACAATTTATGTACAGAACACGCTTACTCAATAATTAAAAAAATTCAAATGTACTGCTTATTTCAAAATGAAATCTGTTCCAGCAGACCTAGGATAGTATCTGTAATGTTACGAAAAGATTGTTACTCTTTTTTGATCAGAGTTACTACTGAGTTTCTTGCAGAGTTTTCCACAGTTACTTCAACCTTCCGAAACGGAAGTAGTATGGGTAAACTAAATTTTTTTTTCGATCATTGAGTGTATACATACACGTCATAAAGAAATAAACGAATCTATAATTCTTAATAATATCTATGTATTCTATATTATCAGAGGGGCAACATGTGGGATTGTTTGGTAATCACAGCATATAGGTTTTCTGTTTTTTCTTCCACATGGTGTAGGTCAAGCCGCCCATTTCCCACTGTCCCGAGAACTGTTCTCAAGGATTATTTACACCATCCGTTCGTTAGTGCTGCTCACATGTGCTGCGTCGGCGCCGGTGACGTAGTCACCGCACATGCGCACTCGCCCGAAATCATCCATTCCCCGTGTTATTTATTACAAAAACATTAGTTTTTGTCGTCTTAAGTCTAAATTACTTATGCTTTTAAATGTACTTACGTATTGTATTTCAGCTGTAACTTTTGTATTTAGGCTTCATTAATCGATCATATTTTTTGCAGTGGATTTTTAATCAGGTTAGGTTTTCTACCCAATGTTTTTTTTTATACATGGACATCTGCCGTACAGAAAATTTTACCCTCCAAAACTTATTTGGAAATTAATAATATAAGTTGGGTGACAACTGTATCAATTAAAGGCATTAGATGAGGGTTTGGAATAAAAGTTAATTAAAAAATAAATAAATCAAGTTATGAGCTTTTAAAATAAGTACGTCCTGACTAATTATTTTTATAATTATTATTAATAAAACCATTCTTTGTTAATGAATAGCAGCATTCTTCCACCGCACAGTCATGCGCAGGTGTTTTCATGCATCACGTCTCAGGGCACACAGAGTGTCATTACGCGTCAGGTCTTCACCACAAGTGCCAATTAAGGAATGTTATGGTCTAATGAGTGGCTTAGTCACGTCCTAGAGTGCGTTTACGTGCACAAGTAGATGTAGCGCTGAAACAGATTTTGTTTTTGGCTCTCGAAGTACCTACCCACGCATGCAGTAGTTACACAGCGAGAAGGTAACTTGATGTCAAATGTTATGCATACACACCTCTCAATCTAAATGCTTATTATGAGAAAAAAGTCGCGCCGCTGAGCTAATGAATTATTTGCTAGATTTCTATGAGTAAGGGAACTTTTACAGTCATAAAACTTTTTCGCATTTTAATGCCATTTTCAACTTAACTTGTAGTCAGGCAGGAGTGCAAAATCTTGTATCGCCTAGAATACTACTAATTATATAAATGAGAAATTTAGTATGAATGTTCGTTACTCTTTGACTATGTTTTTTTTTATAATATCCACAAACACGAGTCTATAAGTTCCAATTTGAAATAAAAGATAAGGATGTTACCTGAATCCTTGAAACATCTTTAATGTAGTACTGTCGTTGTAAGACAGTTCGAAGCCTTGATTCTCGGGGTAGATAAGATGATTTGTGAGGTGCAGATACATTAGGTACGTGTAGACGGTGACAGAGGGGCGCCCACGCGCTCCGCACGAGAGTGCTCTATTATACAATCAGGACGAATCACCACTGCGACCACGTAGGGTTGTGCCAGCAACTTAGCTACAAGTTATCAATCCGTTTATATAAACGGATTAATTGTTGATTAATTGTTATATAACACGGTACTTTTCCGCGGCTCCGCCCGCGTGTTTATTGTTTTTCCATACAAATTTCCATCCCCAATTCTATATATAATAATCAAATATAAATAACTGTTACTCACTTGTTATGGAGAGCAAACAAATGAATTTTTTCTATTATTATATTATTAAACTTATTTTACAACTATTTATTTACTACTCAAATAAATCAGCAATCGAACTGGAGAGGTTTCTAACTGTACGTTATGCGGTATAATCGCTTATCTTAAATCTACAATACGATACAATACAAAAACACTTTACTGTACACCAGGACAGAATATACATATTCGATATTTGATAAAAGGATTACATAGATTTGGCACATCCCTAGCGCGGGCTATGTTTAACCATTGCTCGGTGCCTACGCTGCCTATCAGCATGTTCCGAACAATCTAGCGTCTACCTCTAGCTAAGATTAAGGAAGCTGTAGCGGCGCAGTCTAAACATATAACCTTGTATGGTTTGAAATTGTAAAGTTTATATTTCATACAACCGGTTATGGTCAATACTACGCAATACAATTATTATAGAATGGTACATTGTCAGTATCTATATGGACCTCATTTCAAGGTAGGTTGCATAATTATTAATGCATTTACTTATTAGATTACTAGGGAGACCTCGCAACTTCGCCGAAGTGAAATCTCTAAGGGATATAATTAAAAAATCATTTGTGATATTGAGATAAAACATAACGTAAGTAAATAAATTTACCTTCTACAATCCGTGTGTAATCAAACTCAACGGTTTCGGAGACTATTCGCAACAAAAAAACGCAGACAGATGGACAAACAAAAATTCTAAATACGGTTTATTATGTTTAGGTGTTATGTTTATAACAGCATATTCCATTTCATTACTGACCTTAATTTTAATATCACAGACAAACCCTACAATTTTATTTATTGGTAAGATAAGATGAAATCCTAACTTTTAGGATTATGAATAAATTAATCACTGTCTTTCCATAAATTATAGATTTAGCATAAGCTCGTAATTATCTCTACGTACATGGTAGGCACCATCGTCAATAAAATCGTATTTATGTTTCTAAAAGAACTAAAATAAATGAATAGGTTACGTATGGGTATGATTCAAATATTCTTAGGTACATTTGCATTGGACCTAGTTAATTAACTGCTTATTATTAATCCGCTTGAAGCCCAAGGCGCTCCATTAATTATAAAGGTATCTAATCAATGAATAAACATTAGTGGACTTTGTAATGCTTAATCGACGTGAGATGGCCAGGGAATCAATTAAGCATTGCTGGGGACAGTTACTGTTAAGGTGCTCCCACACAGCTGTTATATTTTGTCGTAACTAACAAGGTTAGGTAATTTCACAATATTTAAATATTGTTTCCGTGTTATACAACATTGTTTATTAAACAATTAGTAACATGTTGCAATATTTACTTTGGCTTCATACAAAATAACGCTTACAACATTTTATACGATGCTGTATTACCCCGTTTCACTGTATAATAAAATGCTGTGGGAGCGTCTGCAACATCTAATATATTGTGCGTTTGCGATAAAATGTTAAAGAATGTTATCGTGTTTTATAAAGTTTTATAACAGCTGTGTGGGAGCACCATTACGGTCGTCGCCGCCGCCTTGGCCGTCTCGTAGTCACGCGTAGCACTTTCATCTCACACGAATTGTTGTGTAATACCCCTGGTTTGGCTGGTATCCTAGTATGAAAACATTTGTTAGTTGCTCCATGCAATTTTCTGTTTTGATGCCTGCAGCAGATATGAAATAATGAACTACGTAAGTTGTTTTACAACTGTACAAAGGGGTTATTTGAGGGCAACAATAGTCGCTCAAACCTAATGGCTGAAATCACACTTCGACAAGCGGTTTTTATAAATTGTTGTTAAAACAGTACCGCGTCAATATTAAGAGGGTGCATCGATCCTCACTTGAAAATGAAGCGGACGGATCAAGGACCAATCACGGAGCGCTTTAAAATGACAGTGATGCAACTACGAGTATTTCAT
>DWLO01001511.1:0-14739 GCA_018245335.1 Dalla quadristriga
GGATTAACTAACTTACTAAAAGTTCCTCGCACAGTCCGAGGTATTCTAGATTTGTCACAGATGTCCATGGAGTGTTGGTGGGACTGCATGCTCGTTTGCTATTCACTTTGCATTTTAAAAAAACCTTGCCCTCTACCACGACGTTACTTTTCACTTCCTACAAGAACTATCAAACTGTCAATTCTCGTTGTATAGTGGACCGAATTTAGCTGACCCGGTGGCTAAAATTGGAACTAACAGACGTTTACTTATATTTTCTTTTAAATTGGTCGACGATATCGACACCGTCGGCTGTCAGTCACCGGGACACATAATTTTGTAGACTTATCTCGTCGACGAGCTCAACGTTGAGCGTGTTTTTAGTGCACCTCAGGAACAGGTTCAGAATTGGACACAAATGCGTTGCATAGTACTCCCGCGAATTGCCTCAAGTGTGGCGTAAATCACACAGCTCTGACGCAAAAATAGCTTTTCTGGCGGAAATAAATATCGGCATATCTACGGGACCATTTCGGTCGAACCGTATGCATATTTACTCAATAAAAAGAGAGAAGAACATGCATTATATGAGATTTACAATTTTAGTCAATTACCTACTACTTGATAACTCCGAAACAGAGACATACCGAACAATTGTCCGGAATCCGTAAATTTCCATCTATGTATCGGTCGACGTTATTTTGTTCACTTACACAAAAATATTACGCCCGAGCAGAATACCCCTGATACGCAATATGCACGCGTATACGTCGATATGTGTATGTGCATACCAATATACGCTGGCCCAGCCGAGCAAATATTTGTTTCCTACGCAAACGTTTGTCCCCGCCGATTTGTCTAATTAAAATTCGATTACTCGCTTTGTTACTTGCGTATTGAGTAAGCTATATTGCTTTACTGTACATGCTAGTAACAGAGTTCTAAGGATTATATCTGCGATTAGTTTCTAATTGACCGATATATTCTGTGAGAGCAAATTTTAATAAGGCTAACATCTAAAAATATATAGGAAGGTTTCTTATATCGTCTATATGAATCAGGATAGATTCAAGAATAAGATTAGGTAGAGAAAAATGAAATAAATCCATTCAATGATGCCTGTGTTTCTTCCGGAATATAATATTATACGAAAATGCGATATCTAAAAACTCACAAACAGTTTCAGTAAGATTGTGCTTTAATGTAATAATTTAAAAAAATTAAACATTATAATATGATTATATTTTATACTAAACATGTATATTGAACGTAATCAACAAACAAAGTAAAGCAAACAGACTAGAAACCCATTAAAGGGTTTTTACGGTTTACAAATATGACAAACTAAGGGGAATTCCACTTTTATTTATTAATTAATTCAGGTCGATGCATTGGCCGCAGTCCAACGACATGGCTTTTTCCAGGAACCAGGTCCGCAATGGTCTGGTTTATCCAAGAACGATTAAGTGTAACGACTGCAGACTAATATGAATTTGTCCGCATAATGGATGTTTAATACATGAGCACAGAAATTACTTGCGATGCGAGATAAATAAACCGGATGAAGCTTTTCTCATTATTATGTTAAGAAAAGTTAGTATAAAAGGATGTGTAAACATAAAAAATTTCCAAAAATGCTTCACTGTATATTATTATTCTTGGCTCACAGGTTAGGAACCGTCCTTAGTTCCAAACAGTTCCAATATATTTGGAAACTTAAAATACACATGTGCAAGAACTTACTCCTATACAAGGGTAGAGTAAAGTAGTATTGAAATGGTTTCTATAAATAGAACTCCGGAGAGAATAATGTAATTCCCCGGGTGAGAGAAGTGGAATAATAAGTTTTTTCGAGTAACAAAGCAAATAAAAGCGTTAATGCGGCTGCATCGAGATTTTCCAACTGGGAAAAATTCCTCTTTTATGTAAGGTACTGTAAAGGAGGTTTTAATGAAAATCCTGAGCTATCCTATAAAGACAAAAGTTGCGCTTTCTGTTCAAAGTAAAGGATAGTAATAGGCAAATAAAATTCCAGTGTTAGGCAAATCTTGAGTTTGCATTAAGGACACAACCCTCTCCGCCGTTTCATTTAAGACAGATAGGTATGGATTTAAATACCTCTTTGTTTTTTACTTTATTAAAAACTTCGCCTGCAGTTGCTGGAATTACAGCGTAACACCATAATCAGCATAGTTATTGTTTATTGACAGGCAAGAAGTAAATGACCCAAGCCAATATCTTACCAATACTAAAAATGTGAAGATTAGTTTGTTTAATTGATACGCCTTCTCGGCTAAACCATACAACCAATATCTAAAGAATTGGTAGAGCGATAGTTTGAGTCACGGAGAAGGTCATAGGATGCTTTTAAACCCGAATATTGTGCATAAATTGAACTGTATGAAGTCGCGGCGAACAGCTAGTAATCTTACCAATACATAAAATAGTGTCTGGCTGTGATATGAAAATTAAGGTCAATAATTAAATCGAATATGCAATTTATATGACACCTAAACATAATCTACTTAAAGACAAGCTAAATTTGTAATAGGGCATAGGCTTTTTAACAACACATTAGACACTAGACCTTAGACACATTTAAACATTTTAAAAAGTCACCCCTTAAAGGGTAGAATTCGAGATGAAAGTTTGTATGGAAAAACGAATGTTACGCGGGCGCAGGCGCGTGTAAAGTAAAAAATATCTCATTATATCTTATCAAATTCGTGGATCGAAACCTTTTAGCATCGACAAGCAATCATTTACCTCCAATAATAGTTATTGCTCACACTAGCAGCGAAGGGAGGGATTTGCCAATGTTATGATAACTGATAAAACGAGGTGCAGCGTATATTTTTCCGCTTGGACGCGCTACCAACCCTTGTCACTGTCATGGCGTATTATCTGTGAATTTCATTTTGAACTGCACCAGTCACTTCTTGGTTTTGGTACGTGTCGAATTTTATAGCAGTTTTTCGGTTGAACTGTTTTGTTGTACCTGAAAAATGAGGAAATATAAATATGCTATTAAATAAATAATATCATTACATTACATTTATTTTTATAAACAAAGTTGGTAGCCACTGGACCTTTAGTGGATTTAATTAGCTACTGACGACCACGGCCACTTGTAACTAACCTCAAATAGGTACAGTACAGTCTACAGCCAGTCTACAGTGTACAGTCAGATATAGTTCTATTTCCTATTATTATAGTCTTATTTGAAGTTAGTCACAAAAGCGTCGCTACTCCTGAGAGATGGTCGCCTCGTCGTATTTGAAAAACAATTTCTCCGCCACAAATATTCGTATTGTGGTACTGTCCTAGTCACCTGGCAATAAAAAATTGCATTTTCAGGGGTGACACTACCTTGGAGTGGTGTCAATTACCAATGTCCAGTAGTGGACTCAAAAGCTCATATATGGATGGGGATGAATGGATCCTCAATCCCAAAGATGTCTTTTTCTACTTATCAAATGGCAGTAACTCAGGAACAATAGAAAATCAATTTTATTTTGTCTGTCCCTAGGAGGCTGGGTCTATTGCCACAGTAGGGGCTTGTACCAAGCCAAAATTCTGTCACCTAATCTAAAACGATAATGGGGTTGAAAACAGTACCTATGCATAAACAAATTTTATCCGCGGGCAAACCCTGGTTAGTACAATGGAAGATGATATATTCAGACTATACTGTATCAACAATCAGTATGAGAAAACATTACACACACATCGTTTTGACAAAGCACTTCACAAAAAGATCAGTTTGATTGACCTTAATCGCATCACGTTAACCACGGTTCAAGACGGTTTGCTCGCATATTGTCCGGTGCCGAGCGACCACCCTCGTCACCATTCACCTCATTGACTCTCACGGAATATCGACTGGGACAGAATTTTTTAATATTTTTAGTAAGTATGCTTTATAGTTTAAGCCGTACTTCTAAAACACATTTCTTTGATTTTTGCTCAAAATTAAGCTCAAATTTCAGTATTCTGGACACCATGCCAGATGGGGATTTATTGGATAATAATTATAATTTGTAAATATAATGAGTACATTTTGTTACTTTTCTGTGTTTTTGTTTTATATATTTTAATATTGGAAGGTTATACTTTATATCTATATACCTACTTTATACATTTACATTTTCATGATAATTTTTATAATATTAATAATGAATATAGATTGTATCCACCATAAAAATATAATGTTACAACTACTACTAACTACTGATAATATTGAGGAACAAATAGCTATTTTAGTTTATTTATTTATACTTTATAGTCTGTACATATTGATTTTCAGGTACAGCACGCTATAACCTATTGCACAAAGCCCTCTTGGAAAAAGATAAAGGGATTGCTTGCACGAAATTCACCTGAATTGCACCATATCAAACGCGGTTCAAGACGGTTTCCTCGCATATTGTCCGGTGCCGAGCGATCACCCTCGTCAAAGTCACACGTCATTGACCCTCCCTGAATATCCACCGGGAAGCTATTACTGTATACACTTTCGATCAATCTTTTCAAATCGATAGCAATAAAGAGAGCCATACCACCGTCTACCATGTTGAAGCAATTTTGTTGCGTTAGTGCAACAGTCATCAACCATATGACTACAAGGTTTTGGCCGCCGGAAGGTATTCGACTGTTATCATTATGATAATAACCTGGACGGACCACTAAGCGTCCAAAGCACGGCACCGCTCATGAAATTTAGCCACTAGTAGTCATCTATACAAATTTCGGCTTAATCTGGTCGATTAGTTACGATTGACAATCGTCGTGTGGCTGATATGGGTCCTACTACATAATCATTTCGAAGCAAAGTTGAAATTTGCCGACCCCGAACTAATAAGATAGGGGGCATAAGGACAAAAGACGATGAGCTATGTCAATAAGTGAAAATAAATCACTTGATTCAGTTTTGATCAAGTTTTACATTTATGCTTTTATATGAAAATTCGATCTCGTGATGCTCATGCCTTAACGGTTCGTCGATTCGATCCTGACTTGAAATAGTACAGTTTTTAAAAGGAATGTTGAATTTAATATCTGAATGAATAGATTATGCGAATGGCTCTCCCAATTGACTTTCACACGATTGACTGTCTCGTGTTTGCTCGCTATAAACTTAAGTCACTCTGTTAAAATACAAAACAGACCTTTTTAAAAGGTTTCAAGAGTTTTGAAATAAAACTTCTTTACCCGCAGTATGGGGAAGAAACTGGTGAGGCGTGTTACGGACGTGACCTCACCGAAGAGTGTGTCTGAAAACAAGCGATCGATGTAATGGTACCAGGAGCGCAGCATTAGCGGAGGATGGCCAAAAAGATTGTAAGCCTTATTGTAAGAAGAATTTGTATTGTAAGAAGTATTATGCCTGTCTTTTTCATAAATGATTGGTTAAATTACTGTTCAGATCATTCATTCGGAAAGTCGTACTAACTGAAACTAAGTTTTCGTCGTTCGGATATTCTTATAGAAATTTTACATTATGTTCTTAGAACCCATTCTATAAAAGTTTTACATCATTCGCATGCACATAATGATACACCGTTATGTTACTTCCACCTTTTATCTCCTGGACTATATTAGCCTGAGTTCAAAGGTCAATGACTATTGTATGGTATATTGGTGGATAGCTGTTAAGGCGTATCAACCAAACAAACAAAATAATTTTCGCAATTATAATATTAGTAAGATTTGTATCACTTCTTTTCTTTCACGGTTTTTTGAATTGTAATGAAAACTTTGACAACTTTATTGTGTGCTTTATTTATCAAGCAAAGGTTCAGGCTAGCTTTATCTAGCGTTAGCTAATACTAAATAGTTATTAGGTTCTATTTCTCGTTGGGAAAGTAGCTGAACTCTCTCGGGAAAGCTAAATGTTGAAGCTGCAAAGCAGCTAAACAGTAATTATCCTGCTTAGCGCCGACGGTATAAGGTTCTATTGGAACTTTATTCCGCCTAGGAAAACTTATTCTAATACTGGGTGTGGTTGTGATACTGCCCCTGCGAACAGTATACAGATTCTACCACTTGGTATACAACTAGTAGTTATGCTTACAGCGTATACTCGTACGTTACTAACATTGTTTTAAAGACTGTTACTAACACCAATTTGTAATGTAATTTTGCAATGTTGTAATTTTTAATTTTAATTTTAATTTATGCACTTACAATTTGTCTGAAATAAACGATAATAATAATAATAATTAACAGTTGGTGTAGCCTACCTTTTCCATACTTTTCCAAGCTTTTATTTACTTGCAATATTTGTCTTGGTTAAATCTTGCAAACTGAATTAGAACCACTGCCTCTTATCCTAGTTGAAATTTTACACATTGGTTCGGTTCCGATGTCAATGCATTTTTATAAGCTTGACCGGATTCTACACCCAGGGTTGGATCCAGACCAGGAATCCCCTTAACGATTAACAGCACTGACATGACATTTTATATATATATTAAGAGTTAGTTAGTTTTGCAATGAGCAATGGTAATGAGCGCTAGCATCTCTACGACGAACAAAAGTATAGTTCCAATCATCCTATCTCCGTGCACTTGTCGTATAAATCGTAAGAGTAGATCGCTAACAATGTTTTAACACATCGTTTTTATTCAACAGTTAATACTTCGATCGTAAAAGAACGAGCGAACGAACCATGTGGAATAATGCAATAAACTTGTCTATTTAAAGTTACAGTGCACCGTTTACTAGCAATGTTTCTGGTACGTACGACCCATTAAAAGCCTATATACGCAAATAAAACTCGTGCAGGGATATAAAGTTACGATCGTAAAATTCATTGCACTACTCATCTTGTGGTCCCGATACAGTTTGAAAGCTCTGGCGGACTATTTGCAGAAAATTGTTACCGTCCGGTAGTTAAAACTATAAACGTGTCAACATTGATTATATTTTCCGCTAACATTTAACATTTTCGTTGATTGTAATAGCACTTTATTTTAATTGCTTGGGTTGTGACGTTCGATCATCCATCACGAAGCATTTTAAATACCAATATTTATAGGACCTCATTGATTAACAGTGCGCCGGCGGATATTATTAGCCTGTTAGTTAACCGTAATAGATCACACATTTAGATTCCCTTTCAGAGATTTGGACTGACGATTAAAGCGAAATTCAGTGTACGCTTGTTTTGATATCAGCCGGTGATATTAAGGTCGCGTTCTCAATGACGGTGACGGGCTGGCTGACAGCGGGGCGACTATACAAAATTGGTTCTCCCTTCTTTTGTTTTATATGGTCGCTCGCTGTCGCCCCGCCTGTCGCTGTCATTGAAAATGCAGCCTTAAGCCAAAGCAAACACACAGTTGCAAGTATCCGACCGTTGACCTGCTGACGGCAGCCCGCAAGTGTGTGGACAATGACAGCTGCAGTCGTTATGATCATTCCCGGTAGGTAATAATCCCTTTAGTACCACCGCAACACCTATTTCTGCCGTAGAATAGGTTTTTTTTTCAACAATCGTGTTCCTTCCAGACAACCTTTAGGCCAGCAATTGTCAGAAACAGTTACAAAAAGGTAGGGTGCACGAAAAATTACAGGAAAGGAGTAATTTCGATCGAATAAATAAATAAATAGTGCAAAGATAACGAAATACACAAGTTAGGATGTGGTAAAGAAGAGGAAATTAAAAAAATTGTTCAGAGTTGAAGTTGGAGGTAATGGGCTTTGACTTTACTATTCACATTACATAAATAATAGTGATAAATAAAAAATTAGCTGCCAGTAAACGTTTAAACGGCATTTACTTCAAGTTGCGATGCCATGGTAGTTACAATAATTAGACGTTATTTCCATCGCTCGTGGAGTTTTCCTCGAATACCGTCTGCGGGTGGCACCGGCCGAACGTTGACTCACTCACTTTGCATATAATATCACTAGCTATCTATTCTCGGATCATGACCGGTCAGGTGGAAGAGCCGGTATAGCCGGTCAAGGTGTAGACGTTTGGTGTGTTTGGGTTACGATTTTGGTGTCTTGTGACGTCATTCCAGACGCGCGATAAATGGCGACGTTTAAACAACTCAAATTTATTTTATTTTATCTTGGTTTTAAATATTATATTTATTATTTTTTAGAAACATTTCCAACATTATTTATTTAGGTACTTACTTCTATGTATATATTTAACTACTATTTTATAACGATGTAAAAAGTGATTTAAAAATATTCTTATCGTAAAGGTATGGATACCGGACACTTAACAAGAGGCGACCACCTCAGTCAACACACTAACTTAAACAAACAGTCCTAACTGCCACGGTCCAATTACTAACGAATACTAACCAACTAATACCAGTTGTTAAGTCTTGTCGGAGGCCTTCGGGTGGCCTGAAAACTTTTGAAACTCGGGTTGACCTCAAAACCCTCCACCACTCCGCATTGGAGCAGCGTGGTGGAGCACCTCCAGGCTTCCTCAGTTGTAGTGAGATTTTCGTGCCCTGCAGTGGGTCACTATTGGTTGCAGCCGTACTATGAACTCCTCACTCCAGACAGTTTATGAACTGCCTTGCAATTTCGTATTATGACCAGCTCTAGGCCTACAAAACCGTGTTCTGAGCTTCTTTTTGAGTGTTGAGAGTTTTTTCATGTTTATCTGTCAAAAATAACCATTCAGGCGAGCAATTCACCATGCGAGAATTAAGCACGTCATAATTAATACGAAACAGAAGCCAGGCAGTTTAAGCCCGTTATTTGAGTTGCCTGGAAATTGCGTGGTTTTATGAAAGTTCATAATATGCCAGATGAACTCTGTAGTAATCTGTTGATGGATTAGTGATGACGTATGAAATAATAATAAGACTTGGTGTTCTGGCTTGGGATCCGGGTCTAGACTAATTTTAATCAATGCCTACTGAATTTCGCAGAGCTGCCGTAAGATGCGTTCAGACATTGAAAACGCATTAGATATTATATCTGTAAAGTTTACATAAAATTGTCGCTTACAAATAATAAACAAATATTATGATAATAGCAAGAATGCCATCTCCTTTAGAAGAAAACATTACAACAAATTTTACAACACAGCCCATTGTCACGGTATCTAGAGATCAGCATTCGCGTTCGTCACCGAATAATTTAAAGTCACGTCGCCCGCTTAAGATGCATTGGCTCATTCGAAACACAGGATTTGAGGTTGGTTCGGGAGGCCGACATCACCAGTAAATGCGGCAATTCGTAGGCGACTCGTCCCACAACTGGCATTAGCACTAAATGACATCCACGAAAAATCTTCGCGGAGCTCAGATAAGGAATAGGGGAACAAAAAAGGTTTTGTTCTTCCTACCTATTCCATTCCGTTTCATGTTAAATGTGGAAGTAGAACTGGGCATCACTAAAATTCGACGTTGAGTATAGTGACTATAATCGAATTTACGACGATGTTGTTTGTGTGTTAGTGTTAAGAGAGCTATTACAATTCGCATCTATCTCGCTCGCACATTCTTACATTTTCAACGATTGTAAAAATCTAGGTAGACTTTTGAAAAGTGTGTTTCAATATCATTGTAGACAATAAAATTGAGGACATTTTAGACATATTTTAATTTTCGTAATTTTCAGCTTAAAATATTTTGACACTCGGGTTGGCCACTAACCCTTCCACCAACTCGCATTGAAGTACGCTCTAGGCCTCTTCCAGTGTGAGGAGAGACCCGTGCCCTGCAGTGATCTATTATGGGTTGCAGCCATGGGATTAAGATACCTAGATAGGGTTTATTGTTGACTGCATTACATTTAATACGTTGTTTCGGGTTATAGGTACAGTCTATCCTTATGGAATAATTATACAATAATTATTATGTTGTCAATACATAAGTATCAAACAGCATATAGTAAACCAACTTACCACTGGCTATCACCATGGGCGGACTTAATGCCTTATGGCATTCTGTAACATTCAACCCTGGGTAGATGAGAAGAAGTTCTGGTTGGTGGGAACTCCCATATCTATACATAACGTTAATATATACAAATATACACACATACATACATACCTAATTAAACTATCCGACAGCTGAAGATAAGTAATATTCCCGGCGAAGTTTTTTAAAAGTGTATTTGTTGGGAGAATTTTTGATGTGCAATGATAAGGAGTTCCAGAGTAGTGAAGCCTTAACGGTAAAGGAATTGTGATAGAAACCTCTATAATGTAGTGGAATAATTAACTCGAAGATTTTGACACGACCGAAGCAAATTGCCACTTATAAAATTGTTTGTAATCTATGTTGGCCTGAAACAGATCTTGTAACGCTTCCATTATCCACTCAAAATCTAATAGGTACTGTATATTGTAAGGACAAGATTGTTAGCAGTTAGCTTCTATTATGGCAGTAAGGTCTATGAACAGGCAGGGTTGGCAAATGCCCAGATTGTTGTTTATTAGAAGGAGCCTAATATGCACTAAATGCTACGGGATTGCTATTTTGACGAGGACTATGACTTGCGTAAACATAGGCTTAGCATTTAAAGAAAACTAACGCTTAATAATAAAACGCACCCTAGTGCGGGGTATAAGTGTGTATTCCCTGTGCTGAGAGTGGCGGACACACACAGACAACAACACAATTTAGAAAGAAAGAAAGAAAAATTTATTTATTTACCATATAAGGATACACTTAACTATACTTTACTCATACTAATACTTATACAAATACTGTACTTAACTATAATATTTCATGAAAAATATAAGCACTGAGTCAAAATTTTAAATGTAAGATTACCATAAATCCCCTATGGCAAAAGGTCTCCACTCAGCAAAAGCTACGGCGGCGTAGACGTCGCAGCACTGATTTTCAGTGATGCCTTTTTGAGGATGGTATTCGAACAGAGAATGGAATATTTCGAAGACCGATACAAAACATATTTGCATTACCAAATTCAGTATGAGTGATCAACCGTAACATAAAAAACACCAAACACATCTGGAAACATAAAACAAAAATTAAATAAATAAGTAAACAAGACAAAAGGCCATTTAACGCTGAAGACCCAAGTACAACATTCATCTGCCAAATAACTGTCCGCCCGGTTCGGGGATTGGAACCGGGACCTTCGGCTCGTCAGTCAGGGTCACTGACCAACGCGCCACCAAGTCGTCACTACCGAACTAATTAAAGAAACCTCTTAAATTAGTAACAGGTGGTAACACCTGTATATGGTTCATCCGGGACAGTACCACCAGCAAACCCATTTGTCAACAATCGTGTTCCGGTCGGAAAGGCATGGATTCCGTTTACACATACACCAGAGGCGACCGCCTCAGCCCTCAGGGGTAGCCACGCATCTGTGACCAGGTTCAAATAGGACAATTACTAACGATTACTGACTGGACGATCACTTACATTTACTAATAGGGCTTACTTACACTTACAGTCCTATCTCCCACCGTCCAATTGCTAACGAATACTAACCAACTAATATTCCTGTTCGACAGTCTCGTGTCCAGTTGGCTTATTTTCTCAAAGTGCCAGCGATGGGGGCTAATAAAACCGTGTTCATTTTTGGCAGACCAGCGCCAAGCAGTACAGTGAAGGAATGCTAGTAATATAAATGAAAATCGGAATACATAAATAGAGTATAATAATATATCAAAAATAACCTATCTCATGTCAGCCAAGTTAGGAAAAGAAAAGGGCGACGCTTACGAACAGCAAAATGTTCGTATGCCTTCCAATAAACTGCTATGGAACTTGGCATCCGTTAGATTTCAACGCTTTTATTGATGACGCCAACCACGCCGAATCGTTTGTACTGAGCTAGGCCCCTTTTGTATGTTTTATTATACATAAATATATGCTGTATTATACATAAATATTATAAAATACTGTATATGATAACAGATATTATATAATTAACAACATATATTAACAAGAACAGCTCAACGTAATTTTTTTTTTTTTATCGGCTCCACAGTTCACATGCTTGTTATAAGTTTAACATAATTACCCTTTCTTTTAAGATGTAAGCTTTCTCTCTGAACAGAAGAGTCATTTACCCAGTAACAGCTTTCGGCTCGGACCCTTCGGTTATCGAACGTTTTGTATGAACAGGCATAATTACAGTACATAATCAGGAAAACGCCATTACCCAAATGAAATTGCGCCCATCAAAGAGTTATAGACCGATGACTAATTAAACCAACAAAAGGTGGGTAAACATGACTCATTTGACCGTTAACGCATTTGTTGGTGGCCGAAAGCCGTGCCCAAGTTCTGAATAGTGAATAGTACGTTTAGCGACAAACTAAATTCAATGCTCATCATTAGTTTATTGATTTACCGACGATGTGCGTATTTTACAATGATGTTTAGCACTGAATTGCGAATTGAAATGTGAATTAATGTGCATGCCTTCATATTTGAACAAATTGTTCATTCAATTGATATGCTTCATGGAAAATGACAATATTTAAGTGATAGGTAGATAATAGATTTTCTTCTACACTATCGATTCACAACACATACACAAACGTTACAAAAAATACGATACACAAAAAGCGGTCTTATCGCTAAGAAGTGAATTCTTCCAGACAAGCTTAGGAATAAAGTAATTAGATGTAGATGGCGGAGGCACGGTGTACTCTATATGCTGTAAAAATGTTATTAGAGTAGAGAATAAATATAGGTAGGCACCTATATTAGGCAGGCACCTATATTAGGCAGGCGCCTATATTTATGTAGACTGTAGAGTCAAAGATACTATTATCAGGTGGTAGAACCTGTATACGGTATGCCCGGGGCGGTACCAACACCACACCCATTTCTGCCGTGAAATTATTGTTTCTCAACAATTGTGTATCGGTTTGAAAGGTGTGAATGCCGGCAACTTTTATACAAGAGGCAACATACCACCTTATTCCTCAACGCATGTGACAGGTTTTGAACAGAAATATTACTAACCGCTACATACCGGTCTATCACAAACACCGACTAACAGAAATTACAGTTGCTAACAGTCCTTTCTCCCATAGTGCTTGTACTAACGAATACTAACCAACTTATGTAAGTTGGTCAGTGTTCCTCAGTATGTTCTCATACTCCAGTTCCATTTACGGTTCTATTCGAGGTTTATCACAGATGTCATGGACGACAGCGGATGGGTGGAGCTGCATGATTGTATCTAAATAAAAACTATTCATAATTCACATTCATAGTACACTCCACTTACTCATTAAATGTCACCGTTAACGTGATCATAGTACCTAGGGGAATATCACAAAGTTACATCGATCACAATGGCTTATTTACCGATACCAGTGTTCGCCCTCTGGTCGAAATCATAATTGTAAATTCAAGAAAAACATACATGAATTTACATGTTTCCGACATTTTTTTTTATTGCTAAACACTAAAGAAGATATTCCACGCAGATAACGCAACATATTGTAACTATCCCTCGTTACGAGTCTAAACACAAATACATAATAAGGGGCCAGGTTTCATCGACTGAAATTGAACATTTATAAAGGCTTATTCATAGAAGTAAACAGATCTTTAGGCGTCCCGCGTCAACGGTGGGCGGTAAGGATGAAATTATACGCTACAAATTACATCATTAGAAATCACATTTTTATACGAGCTCCTATTTGCAACGGGGCTTTTATGAGGCTGGACGCCATTGCTTTATTTATTTTGCTCTTTCATTTCTATTCATTTCTATCATGACACTCAATTAGACGCGTGAAGTGATTTTTTTCCAGACTCTGTACTTGTACTTTTGTGAGATATATATTTGGCCATAGATGAACGATGGAATAAATTTTATATCGAGATTTTTACCGCCATAGCTTTTAAACATTGAATTTTCTTAGTCACCTCAATATTTTTTGAAATAAAATATAGCTTACTAGTGGATAGTGTAGCTATCTATCGGTGCAAGAATTTTTACATAAGGATCATTTGTTCCCGAACTCCCTAAATACGTACATGTTACAAACTTTGCATAATTATTATTAGTATAGAAATCTACGTACAACCTTGGAATAAATTATACAACTAAAAAAAATTTACTATGGCGATACTGTCCCGAGTCTAAATATAAACTCTTCTACCAACAAGTGCACCTATCAGAACTGCAAACCTAAATATTGCTTTAATGAGCGTGCGAAAATATTGTGATGCAGATACGACTGGAGGTTGCCCGTGCAAGGTGAAAAATAGTCAACCAAAACCCAGTCGATAATAGACCGTGGTCAGTATGGGCAGTATTGAGAGTTTTCACGGAACTCCGCGTTCCATTTTCGTTCGTCCATGACCGATAACAATTAGGAAAACCTCCGTCGGTGCAAGTCGCGCAGATATAAAACTTTATGTACGCATATAAATTTCGATGTCGAGACATGTTTTATTGTGCCGTCGTAAAATTTGGGGGTCGGAAAACACCAGCATATTTATTAAATACGAACAGGCTCGTAAAATTGAATGTAGCGACTTTGTAATATTGATAATTTGTCACGATCGACCTATTTCAAACGTTTTGAATAGACTTTGAAAGTTATGCCATACCAGAGATTAGGTATGAATTGATGATTAATAGCGTAAGTATAAAGTAAGTTTACAAGTATTTTCTGGTATTATCAATCCATATGAGATTACTTTCTTCTTTGTTTCACAAGAAACGAATGAGCAAATGTGATGAAAATACTGCCCGATTTTAATTCTGAATTCAATTCAGCGCCAAAATGAAAATCCCAGCGACCTCACCTTTATAAGCGTTCCGTATAGG
>DWLO01001512.1:0-14739 GCA_018245335.1 Dalla quadristriga
TCTGACGAGCCGTCGGTCCCGGGTTCGATCCCCGGCCGGGGCAGACATTTATTTGGCAGATAAATGTTTGTACTCGGATCTTGGGTGTTAAATTATGTGTTGTGTTTTCTGTGTGTCCGCCACCCGCAGCACAGGGACTCCTAGTGCGGGGGTGTGAGTGTGTAACCGTTTATTATTTTTATCATTATTACTTTGCTGCAAAATGATTTTAGTTGCGTATGTAAAAATGGCGTCCACACTTTGTTATGTTCGAATGAATAATTTTATTACGAGTTTTTGCCCAAAATAAATAATTTTCTAATACGACATTCTCACTAACAGACTATTTTAAAGGCCGATAATATCTTAGCCACCTGAAAATTGTGAAATAGTTTTCAAGTTTTGCCAGCCCTATACAAAAGTGTCACAGAGTAGCAGGTACAAAGAGTAAGTAGATTAGATGCACAGCGACTGCAAAATTTTGACAAGACCTTTAAACGCTTTGTTTGATTTTTGCGTTATTTATTATATATTATATTATTATGAAAATGGGATGATCTCAAAAAATATACACCATATTAGTAGCGTAGAATTACATTTAAAAGTCTACGCTCTAATTTAGCAGCAATTTACTAAAGTAAGTTAAGCTGTTTTCTTTTGATTGGGAATATCTGCCTATTTTATAATTTATAATCCGTTTCTACAGTTCTATTCAATGGTTCTGGCTGCTCTCAACTAAAGTATATCTGAATACCAGCCATGCTTCAGAAACTTAGCTCCCATTATTTTAAATTGTCCTGCTGTTTTACCTTTATTGCGCTTAGTCTTTGCAGCCCTAAAACGTTGAAGGATCTTGTTATCTAGATACATGGCAGTGTGTGAGCCAAGTTCGAAAAGACCGGGCGACACATTTGTAGGTATATTTACACGAATCATATCGAACAACTTGAAACCACCTCGTCCGTAACTCTAAAAGCAATCATGCAAATCTTATAAGCCCCCTAAACAGCTAGAATCCTAAATTTCATGAATAAACTTCTTGAGTTATTCTTGAGTCTAAAAAGCCTTTTTTTTACTAACTAACATAAGTCATTCATCAAAAACCTATACCTATTCTAGGTGACTAAGAAACTTTAAATTTGGCATCAAAGTAGATTATAAAGCGTATACAATGAAATAATTCTAAAAATTACTTATTATCGATATTTAGCTGGATCAGGGATCTTAAAAAATAAAATTATTTTTGTATTCATAATACCACTAATAACATTAATTTAATGACTATTCAAACTTGCTAAGTTATAAGTACAATGCTAAATAACGTAACAAATTTTCTTTGAAATCAATTGAAAAACGATGTAAATTTTTGTTTATAGCTATCTAGGATTTAAAGAACTTGACACCCGTTCCGATTTTAATTCTTTTATCCGAGACGCTGACTGACGAGTGACGACCCTGAACGTTTTTTATAACGAACTTGGCCCCCTTTTCACATTTATGTTTTTGGTGGGATAATAACGTCACTTGTATTGTAGAGACGGAAATCAGTTTTAAACTTTAGTTTAACAAGTGCTCTGTAGTAAAAGCCCATAATGCGGTATTTACAAATTGATGCACTTACGTATAAACGATGAAAGTGCACTTTTTATTTGATGTACCGGTGGTAATGTAAGAAGTATCACAGAGCACAAGAATACCGATGTCATGCCACAAACGATTTGCGTGGAATCCTGTTACTGAACATGTAGTTTATTAAAATATAGAATGAATAAAGAATCAATAGTTTTAAGTTTCTAATAGGTAATTTTGAAGATATAAAAGTAGATTAAATTAAAATTATTTAAGTAAAGTCGTTACCTTAAAGTGACAGTTAATGGTAAACATTTAAGTAAATACGCAAGCAATCACACAAGGTAAACCTACCAATATCCGAAACGAACACCGCCATCGAAATAAATCACAAAAAATAATTCTCTCGCCCGGCGGGAACATAATTTTGTTTATAAAAAACGTCCGAAGAACGGGTGGGTATCAGAGAGCGTCAAGCGAAAACACTTCTGCGAAACCGGAGCCTGGCCTTCGCGCACCGGGCCGACGCTAACTCGCTCCGACACCATATCACAATATACAATATGTTTCCACTTACTCAACGCACAAATTAGTATTATGTTTACACCTCCACTTTTATACCTTTTTCATCCCTTACCAGAAGCGACAGCTCGACTTTCCCAGCATTCCGCAAATGGACATAGAATTCTCCCGATTTGTACGTTATCACCTGTCCAAACTTTTATCGAACCCGACGTGGCGATCGCTCGAAAATATAAAAAAACATGTGAAATATGATGTGTTTTTGACAGCTTGACACGGGTAAAGTGTTCGCGGTACACTTCATTAACTTTTCGGGTCTCAGAAATCCCTAGTGCGAGGCTGTGGTTTCCACAAAAATTCAAATTGAGACGTGTCTCGCGTCAGATAGAGCTAATACGTTTATAAACTATACGAAATTGCTTCATAGCTTTGTTTAGAAAATACAAAAACGTACAAAGGACTTTATGCCAAACATATTTTTCTTTAATCTTCACTACATTTTTCATCGTTTAAACGTGTCTCTTTATTCGTACAAAGCGATAAACCTGCAGGCTGCCAGACAATTTCTCCAACAAGCATCTTTATCACGATACGAATACCTCGGATAAGACAGGGTCCACATTTTTTGCTCTGTTCCATATTAATAAAATACGCAGCGGCACGACGTTATATTGTGTACTTGCTATATCTATGTAATAAGATGATATCAATAAATGTATACCATTTATTGATTTTTGCATTGAACTAGGGATTATCATGAAAATAATAATCTGGGACCCGAGAAAGTCAAAGAGATACAAACAATAATAATATGATATTAATTTATATAAATTACAATTAGTAACCACATTTTTTGATTTTGAAGCGGTGATAAGACCCAGTGGTAAAGACTTCGTCCTCCTGCTAGGAAAATCCGGGGTTCGAATTCCAAGCAATCGAATAACACCTATGACATTTTTCAAGTTATGTGCTTTTTAATCAATTTAATATCTCCTGGTTTAACTGTATAGGAAACACTGAAATCTGCTAATTTGCACTTGGCCAGAGTGGTGGACCTATCCCTTCTCATTCTGAAAGGAGACTCGTGCTCAGTAGTGGGTCGGTGATGGGTTACTGATGATGATAAACTACAGTAAATATGACATTATTTGAAAGCCATAGGATAGGACGTTTAAGCCCTAATATTTTTACAGATGCTGAGGGGGGAGTGACAAAATCATAAATGTAATTCGGGCGAAGTCGCAGGAAACTAGTTTAACAAACCAACAATGAAAATCTTTGATTGGAACACTTACTTATTTAAAAATGTACTTCCTTTTGATTGTACGTATTTTAGCAAAATAGGAATGTAAAATATCCGGACAAATT
This sequence comes from Dalla quadristriga, assembly GCA_018245335.1. Taxonomy (NCBI): domain Eukaryota; kingdom Metazoa; phylum Arthropoda; class Insecta; order Lepidoptera; family Hesperiidae; genus Dalla; species Dalla quadristriga. The sequence continues at coordinate 3,439 of DWLO01001512.1, forward strand.
AAAAATTCGCGTTTCGTAGTTCCAATAAACTTTACTATATTGCCTACTATTCAATTTCTGCATTCCAGTTCGTTGTAGTACAAAATTAAGTGAATGAAAAGAATGCGGCGATGGTACTTAGGTGCGAAATAATGACGATGTATTGTGGCTTCTCAGGATCAAGTAAGTCGCTATTATATTTCTTAGAACGAGCCCGACAATGGCGTACGGCCACGGTTTTACTGTCAGCGCTACAATAAGCAGCTGTTCTTCGCTTATTTTGTGGAAGCTGCACGGTAAGACGCAGAGCGGATGACACAATGCTACCTGTACTTAAGACTCACGAAAGAAATATGCTTGCGATATCATCTTTACAGTTCATATCACGTTGTATTGGATAGCTTGTCTTGATATAATTTGTAGACGTAAGATTTCCATATGCATTGTTTATTAGACAAATGAAAGTGTTGCTATTTGTTGTCATAGTATTTTATCTATGAGCTGATATTTGCAGGATGGTTCTTACTTACAACGCTTTGCTACCAGTTTATCCAATCTCGAGATATGATTGGTATTATGTAAGGGGTACTCTAACTTTATATATTTATCTGTTTTATAACGGCACTGAAAATGCAAAATGCGCCAAAGCGGAATTAATGTAAGGCCGCTTGGATACTGCAGATAGCACCATCGGATCATTCACGTATTTCTATGATGTTTTATGCCACAACACGACGAGCAATTGTCCGGTCGGTCGCCATGGTCGTCCCGGCATTGGCTGTACAAATCGTGAATTTGTACAGCGTATGTCGGGAATATAATAGTAGCAATAACAAAAGTGAGTTGAGCTGACCATTGATTTGGATTTTCAGTCAGTCAGCAAAACGACGAGTACTTTTGTGTCGCATCCGCAAAAGTCTGACTACTGGATGTCACTCCAGCTGTTCGTACGGGAACGGCTATGGAAAGTCAGATAGAATTATTGCGTGTACAGGCCACTGACAGGAATACTAAAGACGTATCTATTGTTGTGGCTGTCTGTTCAGCAACTTGCGAGTTTTGGCTAGCGACTGTGAAAAGCGTTGGAAAAGCCAGATTTAACGTTACAGATTTCCAGATTTACATGAACACCTTATGTAGTCGTGCATGTTTTATGGAGTGACAGTCATAATTTGCATCTTCTGCTTAATAAACGTATAAACTTCCAAACAGATTACTAGCGCTGGTGCTAACTTAACGTATGCATTACACTGGAGAGGTAGCAAAAACTATCAGCTTCCAGATGGCTTTCAATACTAAGCACTATTCAAGCATCTTTTGACGGAAGAACAGAAACTCAACTTGAAGTTTAAGATAATTTTTATTATTGATATTGGAGAATTCAAAGAAAACCGCAAAATGGAGACTTGCGTTATCTGGTGTAAAAAAAGCATTTTTGTGGCACAACTGTTTATTCTAGTAGTCATGACAACAATATCCCACAATTTTAAGATAATCTTTTAATCACTGGATTAACGTCGTAATACGACAAAATATAAATCGAATTCATGGAATCAATAAGTATCTACTTACGTCGTTATTATTTCTATGATCGAATTCTAGGAGCTAATTGGCTTGAGACCAACCAATTAATTTTAGGTTACAGAATTTATTTGCCGAGTAGGTATCTACTGAGGTACTTGAAACGTGTATTACATTGTAATATTAATGTATAGTATTTCGTACTCAATAAAAGTCGAAACGGCTAGCCGATACCAACTCTCTTGACATTAACTCGACGTATACATGACGTTACACGGAGACGAACGAACGATTCGCTATAGCTGGGTTTGCGGAAAAGATGCGATTATGTATCTGTACCAATATGTAATATAGCAAATGTACTGCAGAAGACTGAAGTTGCATTTACTTTACTAATCTAGACGAAATATTTATAAAGTTTCGATGTTCCAAATCTTAACTACTGAAACGCTACTGTAATTTGTTCAGTCGTTAGATAAGTAGGACATTATAGTGAAACACTAACTTTACTAAAAGCAATATAACAACACTTTGTTATTTGTTGTTTGTTATTAAAAATTGCACTAAATTTTAGTATCTTTAAAATAATTCCAAAATAGTCCGTTCTTGCTTATCTCCTAAAAGATTTTGCAAAATAATATTAATTTATGAAAATAATGGTTCACTGAAGAAAACTTTGAAGAAACAAAGTGTTAGTTGCTTAGTCCTTTCTCAACGACATAAATAATATCTTTGTCACCAGAAATTAACAGCGATAGGGTTTGCTCTGTGTACCATTTCGTTTCTAAATCAGTGACGAATTGCATGATACATAGCAATGTATTATTTTTCTCTTTCTGTTATGACGTATCTAAAGTGTATGTAATGTATGAAAAACGATCGTCACGTTGTTCCGAATTCGGCTCGAAATAGTTTTGTCGCTCGGTGACGATTTTAATGGACAAGCGCTGTTAGTATGAATATGAGGTATAATCAATAGAAATTAAATCAGTAAATCAATCAATCAAGCATCAATGTTATTGTTTTGATTTGTTTCGGCGTTTGTTCCGCACCAATGGGGCCCCTCGAGCGCCCATTACGTTGATTAGCTTCTACGGCCACGCACGCTGATTGTGCGAGCGCTTGCTTTGATTGATTCCTCAAATGGCACACATTCGATACTCACTGTATTCCCATTCATACAGTATAGTGCATTTCTATGCTGAATTGACCTAAAAAAAATGGCATCAAAAATGTACAACCTGATTAGACCACCCTCAGTGGTCCACTTCAGGAGACATGTTATAATCTTATAACAATACTATAGTACTGCAATTTCAAATATGACATATTTTACTATCTAACCTTTAATATCACATCATTAACGAATCTGCGCTCCATTATTAAGTATCAAACCTTAGGCAGAATAGTGCTTGTGATAAAAAAAAACAGTTAAAGTAATTGAGTGTTGATCAACCAAGTATCAGTGATTGCTATGATGGGTGGTTTCAGCGTCCGCGGTGGTCAATCGAGTGACCATTAGTTTGATTAGCTCGCCCGGCCCACGCGCACTGATTGTGCTAAGGCTTGTTCGATTGATTCCTAGAATTATACCGACTTGGTGCTCAATTTATTCCCAATGATGCCGTATGTTGTACCTACTTTAGTGTCGTAAACCCGGGTTTCGCGGAGAATACTATTTGCTTAAAATGACGAAATTGCAAGCATAAACTATGGCGTTAGTTCACTTTTTTTTATTAACCGGGTCAGTGATTGTTGTGATCGGTGGTTTCGGCATTCGCGGTGATCGATCGAGCGACCATTATTTTGATTAGCTCGCCCGGCCTATGCGCGCTGCGCTGATTGTGCTAAAGCTCACTTTGATTGATATCTGAAATGGCATCGATTTGGTGCTCACTTTATTCTCATTGATATCGTATGTCATATCAACTTTAGTTTCGGAAATCCGTGTTTTGTGGAAAAATTACTTCTGTTAAATATACGACGTAATTAAAAGATATCGTGAATTCACGTATAGGTACTATTTTACTACCATTTTTATGCCCATGTAGAAATAATATGTGTTCATTTTATGTTTTACTACTTTGAGGGATTGTGAAAAATTAAGCAGGCTTTGTTTTTTTCCCAGGGTTTATGTCGGTAGTTTTTATATAATCTGCGGTTTTAGCGTAATTGAGTAATAAACATCCATCCTTTTATACTTCAAAATAATTTTAAACATTAATTTTGTAATAACATTTCGTTGTTAAGTTATGAGGTCCAACACCGTCTCCGAACATAAGTCAATGAAAGGTAAATAAATGTGGTCGGTGAAACTTCCTCCCCGAATAAATGTAGGCGAGGGTAACGACTGACAAAAACTTGACGAATAAAGGAGAGGTCGTAGGATGGACCTCGGGTCCCCGCATAAGGCGCCCGCCTGAATGACGATCTCATGTTTATTTGGCTTAAAAAGGGAGACAGTACTTTCACACTGCGAGAACAGGTTCTTTTGCTGAAGGCATAAGACGTTGAAGTGTAGTTCTAACATGAATCTTTTAGGACGGAGGTAATAGGGCGCGACCTAGCTAAGCGAATGGTTTACGATTGAAGTCACGAAAATAAAACACAGACTATTTAGAAGCAGACAGTGTATGTTAAATATTCACCTCTGTTAGACTATTAAATATTTTAATTATAGATGTTGCTGGCAGTTCCGACTACATTATTAAGCTTTCTCCGTCCCCGCTTTTACTCAATTTTTACCTATTCTCAATCATTTGTTTATTTAAATTTCGAAATTTATTTATGCTCTTTATATTTTGAAAAAGTTTAAACTAAAATGACTAAATTATTTGTCTCCATAAAAACTTTAATTTTACTTTATTTAAAGTACCTTGATTAATATTGACGTCACGGAATTAACGTCATGTAACTTTTTGAATCTACATCTAATAAAATTGTAAAAGTCACATGTCTGTAGGTACATCGAAGATAAAAATATAAAAAATGGATAAGCCAGACTAAGAACAAGTAACAGAAACATTTCGACAGTTTTAATTGTTACTAATTTTTCAAGCACACATGGAGATATAAGGCAGATAAGCCAGACGTTGAATTAAATAATGCGAGGGTTGTCGAACTCAATTAAATAATAGGGTTCACATCTCTAAAATATTAATTATGTAAGTAATGTTATGCATTGAAACTATTCACTGTCCGTAGACATAGTGTACTACTAGTACAAAGAGAATACTATTTAAGCAGAGGAGTAAAATAAAACCGTAGTCATTATTTCATGTCCCACCGTACGCTTTTAGAATTGAGAACGCGGCGTTGGTATAAAGCCCTGCCTTTACTGCGGAAATCGGAGGCATGTTTAATTTTAGTGAAAAGAACTTTGGCGCTAAATTAGTTTTCGTTCAATCCCGCGTACGTGATCGGATTGAATAATTACATTTTCCCTTTCACGGGCACGTCACGGCAGAGATCGGTATCGTTTCGATCGAGGGACTTTCGTTAAATCGAACTCGAGCTACAACTCACGAAGTGGACCATCAAACTGCAGGAAAAAGGACAAAACAAAATGTATAAAGGAAATTGCTTCCACAAATCCACTCGTATCTTGGACAATAAACGTGGAGCGCGGGCCACCCTAATAGCAATGAAATCACGAAACCAAAACTGTCTCCCAATCGGATTCTTGCGATATCAGACTTAAACAATCATAAGCGGTTGGTTTAAATAGCTTATTACTTAGTTAGTACCTTAAGTTTTTATTATGTGCCTTAAGTATGGATCAGTTAATTGGTTTTCGAAGTTTAAGATTTACATTTTAATCCGCCAAAAAAGACATGGAGATATTTTCTACGGAAGACTCTCGATTAACTCAGTTAACTTAATAACATTACTTTTGATGTCATAATAATAACCTGTGTTCGCGGGTAGAACCTGTATTAGTTTGGTTTTCTCCGGGCGATTTCTAAGCTTTACCCAATTTTTCCGTGGAATAATAATTTTTTAAGCAATTGTGTTACGGTCGGAAAACGGTCGGTGTCACATGAAAATAAGCGGCGACCATCTTAGTCCTTCGAAAAGAGTTCATAATAACAAATACTTGACTTTCATTAATTATTAGGTAAGTACTAACTTCCACGATCAGTCCCAATTCCTATAGTCCAATTACTAGCGAATACTGACCAAGTCATAGTCCTATAAGGCCTAATATCTACCATGCACTGACACCCATAGACATTTGTGACAAACCTCGAATTAGACTGTTCGAAGTGTAAGTGAAACAGACAGTGTGTGTGAGTAAGTCCTGATAGTGCATTTTAGTAATCGTTAGTATTTGTTCTATTCGTAGTTGGCCACATCTGTGGCCTTCTATCCCTGAGGATGTATGTGGTCGCTGGCTACTTACATAAAATTAAAATCAAAAATTTGCAGGTAATATTGTTCCAAGTCTATTACGTTAAATAACACAGCTGTTCTCGACTGCAGTATTAGATGTTATTTTATTATTAGAAGTCCACCTTACACTTTATCGTCCACAATTGCATCACCATTTTCAAGAATATATATAAAATAAATGTTATGAGGACTAATCATAGTCTAGTCGAGTCATAATCCTCTTTAGAACTTTTAATAAAACATACAGTGGATTATAATATCAAAACGTTACTGTATATTCCGAAATTTCTCTCCACTTCAATTCTACACATTTAATTTGACGATTGATGGCATTGATGAGTGAATATCGTACAATATTAATGTTATTTGAATTCCTAGTTTACTACCATTTAAAAAAACTGGTGAGTCAGTACCTCGTGCAGAATGTTATACACATCTTTATACTGTAGAAAATTGCCTGTCAGACACACTAGACCTTGGTCAAAGGATAAAGAGAGGATTGGGGAAAAATGTTAAAGCTCTATATATTATGCATGAGTTTATTTAATTATAACTTAATCTGTTTAAGTTATTTTAGCATCGCAGGTTTTTATAGCACGTAGTAAGGTGGTACCACCGCCATACCTATTTCTGATGTGGATCCATTGTTTTTACCCGCGTCAGGAGAAGGATTATGTTTTTCAAGTGTTTGTAGGTAAGTATGTATGTATGTCTATTCTTTTGACACGCTATGTAGCCTGAACGGCTTGATCGATTTTAGTAAATGAGGTACCGTTAGATCCGTCCTTAATAGCCAAAGTGTCATACAGTATAATAATTTGGGAAATATAAAGATAGGTACACAAATAATTGAAATTTTCGATTGATGGAGCAGCATTTTAGGTGGGAAAACGATTTAATGAGTACTTTGGTTTGTATGTTCAACTAAACGATTATTACTTTCACGAAAAACCACGGGTGGGTCGACTATACAAAATAGATTCTACCTTCCTTTGTTTTATAAATATTGTAATAAAATGTTTAAATGTATCTCAATTGCGGTTACGTGAAACGTAATGTACCCGGTAAGGCGACAGTTAAAACCCGAAATAAATTGTCACATTTCCATTGAATTGCAAGTGACTGTATTTTGAAATGTGTTAAGTTAAGTTGTATTCGGGTAGGTACTTTCAAACGTTTTGGTGGACATGTGTCTTAGTTGTTTATTTATACACATGCATTATTATCTGGAAGTTTTATATGGGAGCCACTCCACGGTTGCCACTAATTAAAAACTTTTAAGCTTTAGTAATGTTACGCGTTGAGTCTAGATCTAACGTCCTTAACGATAATTTTATTATACAAATTAAACGAATTTACTTAAATTAGAAGTTTTAGGTGGTTACAGATGTTAGTAGTTAATATACCTACCTATCTGCTTATAATTGTGTTTTTTGCACTTGTCTCACCTACATAACCTGTTAAATTAATTTTAAATGTATAAGTCGTTGGCTTCTTAATAATTTATGTAAATTGTTATGTTGTAATAAACTGTACAACATTACAATGTACATAAATTATACTAGGTACGTACTACGTACAAATAACTACGTACAAATGGTTATCCTTACTAATATTAAAAATGTGAACGTGTGTTTATTGGTTTGTTGTTTTGCCCTTCTTTCATGCTGCAACAGACCGATGGATCGACGTGATTTTATGCGTAGAGTTAGTTTATGGGCTGAAGACCCTCTTCAGCCCATAAATAGACCTGGATAAGGGACATAGACCTGGAAAATGCACGATTCCTGTGCGATAGATAAGGGAATTTTACGCGGGCGGGACAGCGGAAAATTCTCGTCCTTACTAAAAAATTAAATAGTTTTTAAAATAAAACTTCTTTATCTGCGGTACGAGGACAAAATTGGTAAGGCACGATACGGATGTTGTGATTAAGGTAATAGCGCATACGGAAGTTGTGGTTACGGAAGTGATTCCTCAACTGTTTTTTATTTTGTAATGCAAAACAATGTGAGTATCTAAAGGAACTTTACAGTCACTACCTATTGGTCGAATGTTGAGTACACGCGATACTAGAATAATTTATTCTGTGCTGCGGTGTTCCACGCATCTTCTTCGCCCAATCCAGGGGTTACTAGTTAACCACCCCACGATTTAAGTTACAATATTAACTTTGAATCATTATTCGATTTATAACTTTATATATATTTTATAGTTTATAACTAATACCATAACATTTTTACATCTTGCGCGTACACACTGAAACTCAGATTTTTTATAGTTTCACTATACGGTATACTAACTCCGGCTAGGGTTATGGGTGGCAGCTGCGACCGGTCAATTTTTGGGAGAAGTTTTGCGGATCCAATACAATACAATACAAATCATCGAACATATAATTATAATCGACTAGGATTTAGTTGGGTTCAGTTTGAGCCCAAACGATCAGCTCCGTTGCAAAATACAAGCCAGATCAGAGTTTATGGACTGAACGGCACTAGCTAGGTTTGTCTGTTAGTGGTGCTTAAGATCATTTGAAGATCATCTGCATACAAGTGGTATGAAGAGGTGATAAAGGGAGCAACGGAGTTTATGAAGACAGCAAAAAGAAGTGGAGACAACACGCCACCTTGCGGAACGCCAGCAGATGTAGTAATCCATAGTCAGAACTTGTCCTCGACCCCGACGCGCTGCCGGCGTCCGTGCAAGTAACGGAGATGGAGATACGTTAAATGAGCATAGGATCCCTAGCAGTACATTAACTTCCACCATGCCAAAGCATTTCTGAAGTCGAGCAAAGACAGCACGGTAAGATGCCGATTATCCATAGCGGATCGGATGTCATCGGTAACCTTTAACAGCGAAGTGGTCGTACTGTGACTAGGACGGAAACCGGATTGGAGAGGATTTAATAGGTTATTCTGAGAAAGGAATGCAATGAGTTGTTGTCGGACAAGTCGCTCGAGGACTTTGGAGATGAATGGTAATATGTACGTAACTTATAAAGACAATCCAACGTTTGTATATGTAGTAAATAAAAATATAATATGGGTTATCTCAATTTTCTAAAGAAAAGTTACTAAGCTTGTCCTAAAATAAGTCCGATGCTATAAAACCCCAAAATGAAACTGACATAAAAGCTGTCATCGGTTTGGTTGGATGGGTGAAGTGTCAAAGTTAAATTGAATATTAGAGAGAAATGATCCCTCGCAGTCGAAGTTTCGTTGGCTCGTACTGAGTAGTTAATCCAATGCCACAATTCGCTTCAAGTTGAATGTTCTAGAACAATAGTCTGTTAGTCGCATTGCTTATTCATTGTTAGTCGGAGACTATTTATGTTTTCCGAACAATATAGAGCTTGGCGCTTATAAATAGCGACGTTGAGATTTTGGTGATTCGCTTTCACTGAAATATTTGCAACAAGACTCTATTTTCTGTTGGATAGCAAAATTTAAGTTTTAGTTTTCCTTTAAATATTGTTTACATTTCCTAAGCCCGTCCGTGCAAGCAATTGCCACACTTTTTGTTCATCCACGCAGGATTGACCGAGATCATTCCATCCATCCACGATGGTTTTCTTCGTTTACTGGGTGGTTAAAAGAAATATATAAAATATTTGAATACTAAGAAAACACTTTTAAAAACGATTTTATTTAAGGGTGAACACATTAGAACGGGCTATCATAATTGAATGCGACATTTCGTGTTAGTGCTGTTGAATGTTGAGAAATTCCCTTTTCTTGAGCTAATCCTGGGAGTAAAAATGCATTGACATTGGAACTGAACCAACGAGTAAAATTTCAACTCCGTTGGATAAGAGGTAGTGGTTCTAATTTAGCTTGCAAGATTCTATTGCAAGCTTAATAAAAGCTTGTCATAAACACTCCTACGTCTAATATGATTAATTCATTATTATTTTGGACACTCATTTTTAAAAGGAGAATTAATATTGTTATCTTTTATTTATACTACATTAATTAGCTTTCATTATAACGTACCTAAAGCCGCTCATTAATTTATTTTGCATGAAAAATGCACTGCCGTTTACCGCCCTGTCGCCATCGGTCATGCGTGGTAATGGAGTCTGCTACGAATGATAAAGTGATTATCGTTTAATTTTTCCACGCCTCATTAAGCGATGAAAATGTGTCTACCTTAGTTACATATGAGGTAGCGACAATGATGCATCATTAGAAAACACATACCTCAAACTCAAACTAAAATCTTTTTATTTCAGCATAATAATATAGTTATTACATACACTTGAGAAACGTCACAACAGAAAGAGACAAGAATACATTGATCGATAACATGAAATTCGTCACCGATCCAGAAATCACTGACCAATTTCCTGTTAAGTACCACCGTCACGATAGACAATATCTATCTTAGTCATCGACTTTATAAAAATAATACATACTAGGGCAGGCCAGGAGAAAATAGCCGGAGGAAAAATCTCTCGGCTCACTTTTAAAGAAAGATATTTAAATTTACTACCATCTGCTTACAATTTCACTTAAAAATTAAAATAAAGTGAAATCCTAGTATACTAGTATATTAGTATCCTAGTATACTTTTACAATCATTGAAAATGTTAGACGATGCGACGAGAGGAAAGCAATACTGATAAACGCTGCACAAGCAGTTAATCCTATCGTAACTTATCATGCTTCGCAGGGCACGTTCTTGATGTTGTTTTAATAATTTAAACATACCTGTACATTGATACCCCGTCGAGGTATCTTCTAGTTACCTGTAAATGCAATCATCATCATTTATTCAGCGCACCGCGATATTGGTGGGTCAGCTAGAAAAAACATCGTCTATACGTTTTGCTTTTTACGTCGTGTGTATGGGCACTGGAATAAAACCTTGGGAAGTAGAGAAAACGTCTCTCGTTCCCGAGTCGACGCATAAACTTTGCAAGGTATTACCAACGTAAGGAAGGTAACAAGGATCCGGCGCGTAGGCTGGACTCAAAGTGACAGGATTACCTAAACAATGCCCAAGGACCAGTAAAAGTATGTTTATTAAACTATTGATTTTACCTGCGGTGCGTGTAATACGTTTTAGTATTCAAACTTTCATTTTCTACTCTAAGAGATGATTCTTTAAACAATGCTATCCTTATCCTATGCTATCATCTTCAAAACGAATTTTATAAAAATCCCTTCTGTGCTTTCAACGTCATCGATTAACAAACATCCATCCACCCTCACTAACATCGTTAATCGTGTGTTACCCGTGAACTATTGTTAAGGTTACAACGGTTTTAGTGTGTTTTCAATTCTATAAATTTTCCTTATTCAAAGGATGATATGAATTTTTGAACATGTTTCCTGACTATTGATCTAAGTATCACAAAAAAAAACACGATTACTTGAAATTTTCTCGAGAAAAAAATATTAT